>BCKZ01000003.1:740745-972149 GCA_001600815.1 Alloascoidea hylecoeti
AATTAGCCGGGTATTTTCCATATGATGTTCTTTTATATGAACCACTTGATTTTCTTTGATCATAACCACCATAATTATAACCCATATTACCTTGTAATGGTGGTGGTTGTACCATTGTTTGAACATTTGAAATTGGATAACCATAAATACCAATTCCTGGTGAATTAATAGGATAATACATATTTGGAGGTAATGGCCGATAAATTGGTAAGAATTTAGTTGATGGTGTACCAATTTGATTCAATGTTGTTGGTGGTAATTGATATAATTCTTGTTGTTGGACCGTTTGAGCATCTGGTGATGGATCATTACTCTGTGATGTTTCTGTTGAGCTTGAAGATCTAGATATTGGAACAATCGGAACAAGTAATGAATCAGAAACAGGGATATTTGAATTGATTGGAATTGCATTGGGTGCCACAAAAGGCGTTTCACCATTAATATTTGTACCGTGGTTTCCATCAGGTACAGACATTGGTTGTTGTTGTTGTTGTTGTTGCATAATTTGTGATGTCATTGGAATATAACCTTGATATGGATAATTATAACCCATATTCCATTGATAATAGGGAACTGCAGGACCGTTTGTAATTTGTTGAGGTACCTGCTGAGGTACTTGCTGTTGTGAAGATGCTGTCTCATTACCTGCGGAATTATTAGATACCATTGGCATATTATAAGAAGGTACCATCATATTCATTGTAGGAGGTTGACCATAATAATAAGGATATGGATAAGGAGCAGGAGCAGTTGAGCTAATAGCACCGGTAGAATCAGTTTGAGTTGTACTGGATAATGCCCCCGAATTTGAAGAAATAAAAGAAAGTCTTGATAATGATGGTCTTAAATTATGTACTGATTCTTTGAAACCACCTGCAGGACCAATACCTGGACCTAAACCTAAACTAGGCCCAGGACTTAAACCATTAATTGAAGGAACATTAACATTATTAAAAGTATAATTTGAATTATTAGGTAATGTAATATTTTTAGATCTATCTCTTCGTCTTGCAAAAGAAACATGAAGTTGATGACCCATTAAAACAGTATCATTCATTTTTAATTGTGCCAATTCAGCCATTTGATGAGTTTCAAAACAAACAAACCCATAAAGACATGATTTACCAGTTTTTTCATCAGTTATAATTTTTGCGGAAATAATTTTACCAAATTCTTTAAAAAAATTATTTAATAAATCATCATTAATTAATTCATTTAAATTTCTAATATATAAATTTGTATCTTGATATTTATAATTATGTGGATGAGCTGGATCTAAAGTTAATGGATGAGATGTAGTTGTTTGTGGATAAAAAGGTAATGATAAATTAAATTTATAATTATTATGATTATGAAATGTTGATGAATTAAAATTATTTAATAATTTTAAATTTATTAAAGGATTTTTAAAAGAAACAAATCCACATTGTTCTGTACATGTAATTTTAAATGTTGTTGATGTTTCATGTTTTTCATTAACATGTTCATTATTATTATTACTCATTCCATTGATGTTTATTGTTGTTGTTTCTATTTGTTTATTAATATTTAAATTTAAATGATGTGTTGATAATGGTAAAGTTGATTGTAAAAGTGGCGATTTTTTAATAGTAACATGAAAGAATTGAATTGAACCAAATTTAATAAGAGCATCATAAATTTGAGATTCAGTTACATTATTAATATTAGTTATCATCAAAACAATATCATTTGAATTTTTGAATTTTCCATCATCATCATTATAATTATAATTATCTTGTTGTTGTTGTTCATCTCCTTCTTGTTCTTGTTGTTGTTCTTGTTCTTGTTCTTGTTCTTGTTGATGATGATCAATATCAGGTATAAACTCCACATTTAATTTAACATTATCTATTTCATAACCATTAAATTTTTTTTCAGCAATAATAGCAGAAGATAAATTAACATAAGATATTATTGCTTTTAAAGGATTTTTTTCATTTTTTTTAAAATTATTTAAAAATTTACAATTTATTATTGAACCTGTTGATGAAAATAAATAAGTTATTGATTGTGGAGTTAAAGTAAATGGAATATTTGATATTGAAATTAGTGGAGAAACATCTATGATGATATGTTAATTATTTGGATCTATTTATAAATTATATTGATTATACTTACCAGGTAAAGAAGTCAATTGATTATTTTGAAGGGAGGAGTCAAAGAAGTCTGTCATAACTAATATATACAATTATATAGTTTTTAAATAAAAAAACAATAATAAAAATGGATATTAATGAATGAAAACAACAACAAAATTTAAAAAGTAAAAGTAAAAGTGAAATTTAAAATAGATAAATAAATAAAAGAAGAGAAGAGAAAGAAAGGGAAAAAAAAGAGTCAAATTAAAGAGTCTGGAGATGTTATTTAATGGACCATATACATAATAATAGAATAAAATCCAAAAGCGGTATTTCACAGTTCCTAGTTAGTTTTGGTGCATTTGTCTTATTAATTATGAGTAAACATTTTATAGTATTATTATTTGTTAAACCTCCAATTTGACTTTGTTTTACTTCACGATTATATACTTAATAAAATACCGAATATATGAAATGATATATGATATGGTATGACTTGTTTTACACAATTCTCAAGTTTACGCTGGAGCCTATATACTCCACAGATCTAGAGGTCCACAGATGTAACACCTGTCAATTGATCAACTTAATGGCATCTGCCATCCATTTTTTAAACCATAGAGGTTCGCCACTTCTTTCCAGAAACTATAAAGATGATATTCCTTTAAATGCAATTCTTGATTTCCCACAAATATTAATAAATAATGATTTACAAACTCCTATAATATATCATAAAGGATTACATTATATTTATATTCAACATAATGATATTTATTTATTGACATTATTAAATTCAACAAATTTAATGACATGTAAAACAAATATAATGGAATTATTGGTGTTTATGAATCAATTAATTAATGTATTAACAGATTATTTTAAAAATTTAACAGAAGAATCAATAAAAGATAATTATGTTATTATATATGAATTATTAGATGAAATGATTGATTATGGTTATCCACAAATTACAGAATCAAATATTTTAAAAGAATATATTACAACAGATTCTCATCAATTAGATTTAGAAGCAAGAATTAGTTCAAATGCAACAGATATTATATCATGGAGAACAAAAGGAATATATTATAAAAAAAATGAATTTTTTTTAGATGTTATTGAAAAAAATAATTTATTAGTTGGAGCTAATGGAGAAATTAAAAGACATGATATAATTGGAGAATTTATTGGTAGTTGTTATTTAAGTGGGATGCCAAATTTAAATTTAGGATTAAACGTTTCATCATTAAATGAATCATTTATAATTGTTAAAGATTCAATTGGGAATGGAAATAAAAGAAAAAAACAGCCACAAATATATGATATTAAATTTCATCAATGTGTTAATTTGGATGAAGTTGAATCGAAAAAATCAATAAATTTTATACCACCAGATGATAAATTTACGTTAATGTCATATAGAGCAAAACCACAGGGGAAACCGTTATTATGGTTAGAATTTTCAATTAAAAATAAACATAAACATAAACATAATAATAATAATAATAATAATAATAATAATGATAATAATAATGATAATAATAATGATAATAATAAAAATATTAATAAAAATATTAATAATAAACAAAAAACAAGGCCTTCAACATTGTTGATGAAGTTAAAATTAAAATCACAGTATCAAAAACGACTGGTAGGCGAGAATGTACGGGTTGAAGTTCCAGTACCGTCAGACACAACGAGTCCTAGATTTAAGACCAGAATGGGTAAGGTTGTTTACAGTCCAGAAACTTCATCAATTATTTGGAATTTGGGGCAAGTTGGAGGAAATGCAGAGTTTGAAATGAAGGCCGAAATATCGTTATCATCAGTTATGGCAGAAGACAATGAAGAGTATTTTGAGAATGAGAATGGAAATGGAAATGGAAGTGGAAATGGAGACGATAGTGGAAATGAAGACGGAGGCAGAATCCAGTTCAAAAAGCCCATCAAGATTCTATTTGATGTTCCATACTATGCGATGAGTGGGATAACGGTCAAGTACCTGAAAGTGCACGAGCCGAGGCTGCGATATCCAACGCTGCCGTGGGTCCGGTACCTGACCAAGAACGGGGCCGAGTATTGCTTTAGGACGTAAATAGCTTTCGAATAAACAGGAGGCGGGCATACCAAACAGGAAATAGCGAATAGAAACACCAAACAGGAAATGAGCGGGCGGCCCAAAGTAGCGAGCAAGTGTCTCAAACGGAACATGAAGCACATTGAGAATGACGATGCTACCAAGCAGCTTGCAATTGCCATGCAACTAGCAGGCTGCTAGCGTAGTTTGATCTCCAGCTGGCGACTCCACCCGTCCAGCTCGCGAGCCACGCTGAGCAACTCGTCGATCCGGGCAGCCAGGTCGTCGACTCTGCTCGCGTGCTGCCGGACCAGGCCGTCCATGTGTCGTAAATCCGCAGAGCGCTCGTGGAGCCGGGCGACCTGCTCGCTGGCTCGCGAGAACGACTGGGAGGACGCCACGCTGACCTTCTCCAGCACGGCCAGCTCCGCGGCGGCGGCGTGCACGTCGGCGTGGGCGTAGGCCGTGAGCGAGGAAAGACACCTCTGGACGCTGTCGTGGGCGGTCATGGCTGGCTGTGGCTGTGGCTGGCTCTGGCTCTGGCTCTGCTCTGGAGAGAAGATTCGCAGGCAGAGGATGGGAGCGTTGCCGCGGCAACCGCCCCTACACCCACGACTGCGCTCGTTCCATTAATTAATTAATTATAAGTGCGTGCTGGTGGTCAATTTAAATTTGTCCTTCTTCCTTCTTCTCCCACCACCACCACCACCACCTACCTGTATACAAAGACTAGGGCATGTCCGTCCCCGCCCCTGTCCCCATCGTCACCCCGGCCTCGTCCGTCCCCTCGGCCGTCGCCCAAAATAACGCCCTTCTGGAAAAAATGCACAGAGACCCGCGATTTGGCCCCTACAACCTCAGCTCCGTCCTGGGCCAAGGTGAGTTCGGCAAGGTAATGCTGGGCTGGAACAGAGAACCCACCGACGAGTTCCATCCGCAGCAGGTATGTCGTTGCGTTTCGCTTGCGTTTCGCTTGCGCTGCGCTTGTGTTTCTCCCTCTTCTTTTCTAAACTAACTTCGCGTGCCTTTTATTTACTTTTCAATTTTAGGTTGCAATAAAACTCATTAAACGTGAATCCGTCCCTCCAGGCTCAACCAGAGAAATCAAAGTACATCGTGAAATCAACGCCCTTAAAAAATTAAACCACCCAAATATCGCCTACCTAATAGATGTTTTCAAAGATAAAAAATATATTGGTATAGTCATGGAATATTATTCGGGTGGTGAATTATTTGAATATATTTTACGTAAAAAAAGATTAAAAGAACCAATGGCAAGAAAATTATTTGCTCAATTAATAAGTTCTGTAAATTATATGCATTCTCAAGGTATTGTTCATCGTGATTTAAAATTAGAAAATTTATTATTGGATAAACATGAAAATATTATTGTTACGGATTTTGGTTTTGCAAATGCTTTTAAAAAAAATAATGATGGTACTTATTCCGAATTAATGTCAACTTCTTGTGGTTCTCCTTGTTATGCTGCTCCTGAATTAGTTATATCAAATCATAGGTATGCAAGTAGAAAAGCTGATATTTGGTCCTGTGGTGTTATATTATATGCAATGTTAGCTGGTTATTTACCCTTTGATGATGACCCTCAAAATCCTGAAGGTGATAATATAACAAGATTATATAAATATATTACAAATACAAAATTAACTTTCCCTGATTATGTTAATGTTATTGCAAGAGATTTATTAAGAAAAATTATTGTTGTTGATCCAATAAAAAGATCAAAAATGAAACAAATTATTATTCATCCATGGTTATCTCCATATTCAGATTTTTTGGCAATTCCTCCAAATGAATGGAATCATAAAAAAAGAATTTCTTCGAGACAATTAAAATCGGTTACAAGAGTTGATCATCCTTCAAGAGCCCAATCAATGATTTTACCTGATTCAAAATCTTTAGTTTCTAATTTATTACATTCACAATTACCACAAAAAAGTAGGCAAAGATTTGCATCAAATGGTGAAAATTTAACATCATCAAAAACAGCAACAACAACAACAATTGAATCTACTTTATCAAATAATCGTAATCATCCTACAATTGTTAAATCTGCAACAACTAGTAAAATACCAACTCCTTTAAATATACCTTTATTACCACCACGTTCAAAAACTCCTTTACAATCTCCAACTTCTCCAAATGCTCCATCATTTTTATCAGGTGCTGGTTCACCAATTCATGTTCAATTCCCACCATCTGTTTCCGTTTTAAGACGTCCAACTGGTCCAAGAAATCCAAGACCAATTTCTTATCAGCCTGTACAACAACAACAAACTGGTGCTTATCTTTTTAATATTAATCAAGATTCAAAAGATGATAAAGATTCAAATGAAAATATTGATAGTAATGATTTAGATAATAAAAATCAAAGTAATATTAATACTGTTAATTCTTTAAGTTTATTTGCTTCTAGTACAAGTTCAAGAAGAACATCTAAAAAGAATATTGAAGAAGAAAATGAAGTTGAAAATTCAAATTCAAATTCAAATTCAAATTCAAATGGAATTGAAATTGAAATGGAAAATGATTCAGATACTGAAGAACATGAACATAAATTACCACCAATTCCAAAACAAACATCTTCATCAATTGAAAATACAAATGATGAAGTTAATTATACTTTAGATCCAAAAGCTTCAAGAACTTCTTCAATTTTTACACATACTAATAATTCTTTATTATCAAAACCAAGTAATAATAATAATATTAATAAAAATAAATCAATTTCTAAAAAATCAATTGAAACTACAAGTACTACTAATAAAAATGATAATAATTTGGAAATTTTACAAAAGAAAATTCAAGAACCTTTATCACCAGAATTACAATTAAATTCTCCAATGGCTTCACAAAGAGAATCATTAGCTGAATTAATGAATCATGATTCAAAAGATAAAAATAAAGATGAAATGGATTTAGATTTACCTACTTTACCTCCATTTAGTGAATCAACTATATCTGTTTGTGTCAATTCTCCAACTTCTGAAAATAAAGAAATTCAAGTCCAAAAAATTGGTAATAGAGTTATTAGTATTAGTAGTAATGGTTTTGGTATGAATATGAATGTTGATGAAGTTGATTTAAGAAAATCTGGTAGTTATAAAAGATATACTCATAAAGTAAGTAGAACAACAAGTATTAAAACTTCAAATTCAACTCGTACTGCTCAAAGTATTGGTGGTACATCTGCTGAAGTTAAACGTGAAGCAAGTCTTAAAAGATATTCTCATGCTAAAAATGATACTAAGAAGCAACCAGTACCTCCTTTACCAATTCGAAACTCTTCTGATTTACAATTATTACAATCACCTGAGGATGGTGATGATAATGATGATGAAGAAGAACCACAAAATAAAGCTTTCTTTGAAAGTGTTAGTGGTAATAAATCAAGTGAAGAAGAAATTGTTTCTTCTGCTGTTAGGAAATCTTTATCACCTAGTATTAAAGAAAATAAAAAAGAAACTTTTGAATTAGAACCTTCAAATACTGTTCCAAATACTAAACCATATCTTTTAAGTGGTGTTGATGGTTATACAAGTTATGATAATGTTGATAATAATGATCATAAAAGAAGTACTAGTTTAGGTGCAAAATTTATTCGTCAATTTTCAATTAAAAATAGAACTCAAGATTCTGATGAAATGATTGAACATAAAGTTTCAACAACTGCAAATACAAGTTCAACTGAAGTTCATATTGAAACAAAATCAAATAAATCAAATGCACCAAGTTCAAATTCAAAAATGTCAAATTATAAAAAAAGATTTTCATTAATTAGAGTTGGTACTCATGGTAATAAAAGTACAACATCTGTTACATCACAAAAGAAAAATAAATTTAAATCTCATCATACAAGAAATAATACTGAAATGGATGGTGGTTATCCATTAGCTAATACAAATAAATCAAAAGAATCTAAAAATTCAAAAGGTCCTGGTCATGCCCATAGATATAGTTTTTCATTATCTTTCATATCTGTTCCATTTAGTCATTCAAAAAGAGAAAGTGTTTCAAGTTCTGGTACAACTACAACTAATACAACTGGTCAATCAAGAGCATCTGCAACTGCAACTGGACCTGGTAAATCACAAAAATCAAAAAAATCACATGCTAAATCCCCATTGGAACATCCAGTTATGATTCCAAGGGCATCAACAACAGATCATCTTCCAATAAATGAAAAAAGTTCTCATTTAAAGCATAATAAAGGTCGAAAATTTATTAATTTTTTAAAAAGAAATACTACAAAAGTTCATTAAATTTAAAAATTCTAAAATTTGAAATTTAAAAATAATAGTTGCTGGATTCCACTATTATATATTCTGTTGTTATCTATTATAATGTTTGTGTCTCTCATTTTTTTAACATTAGTATTTTCTTCATAATTATAAAGGTTTATAAAAGGAAAAGGTTGCATGGATAAAACTGAAAAAAAAAAAAAGAAAAGAAAGAAGGAAGAAGGTACTTTATTTTTATTTTTATTTTTATTTTTATTTTTATTTTTATTTTACTTTGAATTTATTTCCTTATTTGAATTTTATTTTCATTTTCATTTTCATTTTCATTTCACTTCATTTCATTTCATTTTATTTTTCTTGTTTTTGTCTTTTCATTCATTAATGATCAATCATATATTTATTTTGTTTTTTAATGTTGTAGTTCACATTGACTCTATATCTTTCCTTTTCTTTTTCCTTTTTCTTTTTCTAATTTCACTTTTTGTTAATATTACCAATGATATTTAATTTGTTGGTTAATGTTAACCTATATAATTACTTATACATGGCACTATTTGATTATAATTACGTCCTAATATTCATCTTTGCATTTCACTTATTATTTCAATATCTTTTTTTTTTTTTTTTTATCCAACTAAGTTTCATTCACTTATCTATATTTGTGGAACTTTCCATTCGGATTGCTTTTTTTTTATTTTTATTTCTTGTCTTTCATCTTTTATTAATCTTATAATTACTTATCTAATTTGATTTTGTTGATTGTTTTTTCATCATTTTTTATCTTTTCCTGTTAATCATTTTATCTCTCTCTACCAAAAAATTAAACAGAAGACTAAAAAATTGTTTATAGTTTTTTTTGCCCACACCCTCTCATCATACATGTTTTTTTCACACCATTATTATTATTATTATTATTATTATTATTATTATTATTATTATTATAAAAAAAAAATTTATTTGAAATTTAATCAAGTGGTATTTGTTAACCAGTCATAAGTACTAAGATCTATATATTTTGTTCTTGCTATTGTTGTTATTATTAGTTTTTACAATTTGGCTGATTTTGTAATTTGCGCAAGTAATCATCATGAGTTCTTTATTTTTTTAAAATTTGCTATCCTCATATCTCTTTGTTATTGTTTGCTTTATATTGTTATAAAAAAGAAAATAACAACAATAATAATAATATCCTTAAACTAAAAAAGAAAAAACTATGTTATAAAAAGATGCTTTTAAATTTTGCAATTTGTTGTTTTAAAAATTAATTTGATTTTTAATTTGTATTTCGAAACTTTCAAAATTATTCATATCCTATTGTTATGTTTTTATAATTACACTATTTAATACTTGTTTTTTTCAAGTTTTGTTCTAATAGCTAGCAATAGTTTATAATTAATCTTAGAACCGTTCGGTTTAATGAAGTTACTTTTGATTTTTTTCCACAGCGGGTAAATGCTCTACGGCAAATGGCAACTTTACACAAATCATTTTATTATTAATTTTTCTTTTAAAGCTCGAATAATGGAACTCGTTGGTTATCTTTGTAACAAAAATACATATATCATAAATTTTTTAGAAGTATGCTTTAATCACTATTATTAAGTATTAAAATGGCAGTGTATTCCCTTTCAGCGGAGCACAAGAACTCTAAAGACTATGTAAAAGTTAAGTTTTCACGATGCACGTGGATATTGCATATAACCCATTATAGCTTCATACAGGAATTCATCTTCAAAATCAAAATAAAAGTTTCAACTATGCCAATTTGTTGATTATAACCAAAGTCATCAATCTATTTTTATGCCATATATAAAGTTTATATTTTTGTCATTGGCTCTTTCATGGTCATAGATTATCATGGTTCATGAAACTAATAATAATATTTCAAATTTAATGTTTGAATTTCAAAGTTTTGGACATGTAATTTTTAATATACGAATGGATACACATAAACTTAACTGAATATTAATATAATTATTAGAGAATAAAATTAATTCTAGAATTCTTTAAATACTGATAGCCGCAGAGATCAAGTTCAATACAAAATAATTGAATTTAAAACTTAAATTTAAATAGAATCAATGACGATCCGCAATTCCAATTATCATCATCAATTATAAGTTAATGTTAGCGCTCAACCGTAAATACATATATTTGAATGATATGACTAGATGTTAGACGGTCATATAAAGTCTGGCCATGGTCAATTGTAAAAAAAAGTCATCAGTATAACACTAGAATGCAGATTGGAAAATGTAAATCAAAAGGAATCTAGAAGGTTAAGCCAAAAGATAATTCAAATTATATACCATTCTTCTTTTTATTATATATATAAAACATAGGTATACGAGCTACCATCTTGCTATTAATTGTAATTGTTTCATTATCCCATAAGTCTGGACATAGCCCCGCTGGTGTTCATTCTGCTACAACATTTTATTTGTTTTGGGCAAGCGTAATTAAGAGAAGTGTAACTGCATTCGATTGCAGGCAGCTACTAACGCAGGTACCAACATGCTTATAATTACAATATACTGTCAAAAAACAACTGAAAATCTGAATCAGGGGCAGCCTGTCATTCAAAAGTCTCAAACATGTCAATGCAAGGTTTCAGATTCCCAATAACATTTAATTAGCACAATTCTTTGTTGTCTCTTTTAAGAGTAACCAGAGTACCAAGCTTTTGTAATGAGACCAAAATACAGAATTGATGCTTTTCTAGGGTTCACTTTTTTGCAGAGCTTACCGTACTAACTTTCCAACATCATCGACAGTAATCATATATAAACTACTTGTATTTCAACTTCGAGTTATAATGCTCGAGATTTGAAAACTGATTAGTATACTGAGTTTAAACCGAATTAAGATGGCCCATATTTGTGAAACAACTCGACATACGTTGATCATCGTCTAATAAAGGCCATGTTCAATCAGAATTAAGATGTAGCAATATCTAAGTTAGTTATATTGATTTTGTTGATAAGGGTATTATAATTGGTATATTTGTATTATATAGCCTATATGGTGTATTCGGATGATGTAACTGAAACTCAAGTTGAGAATGATAATTAGATAACTATTTAATTTGATAGCTAGAAGTGGAAGCATATTCTTCAAAAGGTTTTGGACATATGATATATTGGCCTAGCCTGATTAGTATTTATAATTTTACATTTATCATTAATATTCATTATATATGCAATATATATTAATAGATATCGAGCATGTATATTAGCAGTGTAGCACTCAAAATCTAGATTATATTGTGAAGTGTTTCGAATTAGACTTCAATTTTAGATATTCTGATATATACATAGAATGGCGGACTTTCGAAGAAAATAATCTAGATCCTTAACATGGGAATTGGTCACTTTATGGTCTATACTAAGATACTTGTATATTAAAATTACAATTGGACTTTACCCGTGTGTTTAAGGAAGTAAATAATAGTCAGTAATTGACATATTAATGATGTAAATTAATTGTTGACACATCACTCATTAAAATATTAATATGCTTAAAATATATGCATTTAAATCGGTATATTGTAATTTTTATTATTGATCATGAGATCAATCAATTGCAAGGGTTTATATAATTATTATACTTAGTTAATTTGAACGGAAATTTATAATTACATTGTTGTATAAGTTCAACTTTTATAAATGAAACGCTTGCCTTATTAATATATAATTATGGTCATCTGCCTCGATGGTTACTAATTTCAATTTCACTTGCAGTTTGAAATATTAAGTGTCATAATTATAATCTTAAGTGCATATATGCATGAGAGATTATTGCCTTTTTTAGTCACAACAGATCTAGATGTTAAATATGATTTTAGAAAATTTAAATTGAATATATTGCAATTATACAATTGAGCATGTTGCTAATATAATCTGGAGTATACTGAAAGATTAAAAGGAATCAATTAAAATCAAAATAATATTACAAAATTAATTGAAAGCGTATAGAGAATTTGTTTTCACGTTGTATACATGTATTAAACCAGGATCAAAGATATTTCATGCTTATCATTGATCTGGTCAATCTCGAGCATTTTCCGTCGCTATCGTTTAAATAAGGATTTAGAAATTCATATTAATTAATAATGGTTTACAGAATGGATTAATTTCCCCCTTAAGCCTTTAATGAATTTTATAACAGATTAATCAATAACAATTATTTTACATACCAAAGATTATGTCGAAACCAGATGTGTGTAATTGATTATTAGCTAGTATTCACAGCGGCTAAATAGTTATAGATAAGAGCTTGGGTCATGTAATCAGCTCTCTATTTATGCTGACCATGCCCATTGCCCACCTTCTTTTACTGCTTGAATAATTGATTTATTAATATGATATATATTAGCTGTACGCATGGATACATGTATGCAAATCCAAACCGTGCTTTGCGTCACACTCTTCAAATTCTTTTAATATAAATTTGTATGATAGCAAAACTCATGACTAATATTACCATATATTTATAGTAGGTAAGTATAATTAAGTCAAGGAAGCTATTTTGTGGAATGTTTTTATTTTTGACAAACGAAACTACTTGTATGCTACCATAATTACTATACTCCTGTATACCGATATATTTATTTTACTCGTTTATTATGTCGCTGAATGAGGCTGATACTAGTTGTGGGAAGTTCAAGATAGAATTTGTATTGATATTGGTAGAGCAACTATTTATTTGATATTTATATATAGTTACATATATATAAAGTTTACACAGGTATACTATATGAATCCGGACCCTATGGGATACAAACACAATTATTTCTTAAAATTTCCACGCCTTATAAACAAATGAAAATTGTACTATAATTTATATAACTTTAACATAACCCTAATTGTACCAAAGCTAGAAGTATAATTAATATATATATTATAATTATAAACATCTTTTTTGCAGTTGCGATCTATAGCCACATACAACACCTTCGACTTCAATTGCGAATAATGGTTATCCCATAGGTAGTCTATATAATATATAATATATGCGTATGACACTATAATACATACCGTTAATATTAATATAAAGGATTCACTATCAGTTACTTATTTGAGTGTAATAACCATTTGTTTTGAGACATAGATATACGATCTCAACGGTTTAATAATATTGGTACTAGATCTGCTATGTAGATGAGTTTATCTACGAATCCTAGTACCAATAACTGTAAACAAAAATGGTGAGTTAGATTGCACGTGTACCGGTACATTGCTGAGTATTTAGTGGTGTTCAATGCTGTTAGCTATTATTATATTTGTTGGCAGTTGTTTTATGAAATGTTAACAAATATCGATAATGGTCCACGTCGACTCCATGAACACGAAGATAAAGGGAGCTGCAAAGTTAGATACATAAATTAAATATATGCCTATGTATGCATTTTATATATGATCAAGGGTAATATAATTAGAATTGCAATTGGGACATCAACGGCTCTAAATATAAATAACAATATTTCCAAATATACACTGTATATGATATATATATATAAGCTTAAGTTAGAATTGTCTTCAAATTTAGAAAGAACTCAGTTGCAATAATAACTTTTGGTGGCTTTGGTAGCTATAGCTATAGTTTCAAATTAAAAGGATTTGTAATTTTGTGCACCTATATTAAAACATTGTGTATGCAATCAAGCTTGGTTTAATTAACAACTTGTACAGTATATTATATTCAACTGCTAACTACGTTTATGTAGAGCTATTAAGTCATTTCAACGTTAACTATGTATAAAGCTTATAAGGCTTATATTTGTCGTGGAGAAATTAACTGCTGTGTCTTCATATTCTCTTTCAATATGCATATGCAATATTATGTAATTTCAAGCTTAATCTTATATAAGATATAATTACATAAATATGCATATGCATATAAGCCAATATTATCCATTATTAAATATATTGCTTAAAACTTGGATACAAATTGGAAATATTAATTAATGGATCATATTTACGAAATATAGATCTGCCTTAAATTCTGAAATTTTTTGAATAAAAATAATCAGGAGTCACACTCTAATATTAATAATTTACTGTAATAAAATCAATTAATGAATTAATTGGGAATTTACATAATATAGAAGGCTGTCAGAAGTCAGAAGTAGCGATATTACTTAATAATATTGATATTACGTATATAAACAATTCCAAAATAATATCAGAGATGGTTATTGTAAGATTTATAAAGACATATCACCCGACAGATTTAATTATAATAAGTGAAACTGGTAATTAATAGTTTGGTTGGTTGTAATTGGTTGAGTGTCAAGCAAATAGCTATTGCGAAATAAAAAATCAAATAAACAAAAATATAATTACTTAATAAAATAACAATATGACTCGCCTCAAGTTTGCACTAAAAGCAAACTACGAACACATGATGGAGTATCAATGTACAATACTTACAAATGTAAAATAAGAAGTTTAGAACATATTATTGATCAATTGCAACACTTTCAATATATATTATTATGTAAAATTCATCAATATTAATTGCAATTGTAGCAAGGTTTTCTTGCTTTTCATGTTAAGACCTAAAATCGGAAAACATCATATCTATAATGTATTTTTTTGGCCGAAACTGGAAACCGCGATTTCAGGTGAATAAAATATAATTTATAATTAAAAAGCATACTTTTGGTGAAGACACTCTCTATCTTAGACTCTTAGTCGATCATTTTTATTTTTGTTTTCTTACTATAATTTTAAATAGATATAAATTTAAAATTGTACATTGTTATCACCCAATAGTCAATATTACCATTGTGATTAAGGTATAATTAACATTAAGATATCGAAAATTATTTTATGCTGCCAAGAGACAGCATTAGTTATAGATTCCCTCCTACTTAAGCTTAAACCTAATACAGCACAACAGTAATTATAATAGTAGCCTTTCTGACTCTGAAAAACTCACACGGTCACATAATGTAGTTATTTATTTATAATTTTAACAAGAGATATAAATTGAGTATTCTTGTTTAAAAAAACTCATAAAATAATAAGCATCGTTAATGAGTTCCGGATCAATGGCACCGAAATATAGTTATATAACATTTCTTATTTAGGCAAGAACTCTGTGCGTGCTTATACTGTTGCGCTCGCTTGGAATTAAAATATATGTCAAAAACTTCTCACCCATATAACTGTTAATTCGGCGACCATTTAGATTTTAACATTATAATTACCATTTGATTAAATCAAATTCAAATAGAATTGTGCTCTCATGCCTACAACCCCCATACCTAAAAGTCCTAAAGAAGAGTTCCTTGGGACAATGAATCATTATTTTAAAACTTGAACTCGAAATTTAGTAATAGCTTTGGACATAGCTATTGATAGGATAAAAAATTAAAACCCGGAATAGTAATAAGAATTTATCAATATTAAACCTAGCTATAGGTATGAGGTACTGAATCTAGTGATCTATATATCATGCTCTAGAACTAGAACCAATATTCACCCTGTCAATTAGCAAGATTTGGACATTTATATGATCCATGAAAATTTTTTTTTTTCACCTAATATGAACCATTTAATTTTTAACTATTTATTGTAATTGTTATTATAATTGGGATCAATGTAAGACTGACTCACTTATAAATTCTATGATTTAGTGAAGTGAATAATTTTAAATTTGAAGTAATAGATATCTCAAATAAGCTTAATATGAATATATGCATGGACGTGTTATATCTATCATCATGGCTTTAAAATTCGGAACAAAAAAAAATTGGAATTGGGTTTTGATGGTTTCAGATTTTTGCAGCTGATCAATTTAAACAATGTTAATTAACACAAAGGTTCGTAATTTTGTGTTCATAATTTTAAATATCAAAACGGTTGCTGTCAATCGATTAGCTATGGCTTTTACTAGTAGAGAAGCACAATGTATAATCAGAACCGGATATCAGAACCCGGCGCGAGAACTAATTATAGCTAAGCTCTTTGAATATTTGGGGATTTTCACTTGCGGGAATGTGTGAACTATAAGCTTTAAATTTTTCTGCAATATCCTATAGGTCTAAAAGATATGATACCAGCCGTGATTATCCTGTATATAGGAATTGGTCATAAATACTAGATAGTACAATTTTAACTAATATGTCAAATTTATGTTTATCATTCTCTTGAATGTTAATATTAATGTGTGTTATGATCATGAAAAATAGAAGGTGGCTATTGTGAAATTATGAAACAAAAGAGCATCTGACATATAGCTATACCGTATAACGCTATGTTAAGCGTCTAAAATTAAAATCCACAATTGCAATTGGTTAACAGATTTGACATCAACAGAATTCTCGTAATTCTGTGGTTCGATATTTTTATGATAATAGTTTTTAATGCTAATCACTCTTCCTTATAATATCTTTGTATAGTTGCTAGTGAATAACACATTATCATTGATCAATTGACAATACGAAGAATACAGATATTCGGAAGAAAATTACGAAACCAAACAGGTGAACAGTTAACAGTTAACAAAGTCAAGGTAATTTTTATGCAACTTACGATATCATCCACATTCAAATTCAATTGCAAATCCAATTAATATTAATGTACCATGGTTAATATATTCAGTGTTGTTTGTATTTTTAATTTTTGGGTTTTGTCCAAAAGAGTGAGAACACCCATTATACCAAACCACCTCCAATTGAAATCAACACAAGCCAATTTAAGCAAATGCTGGCCCCGGTTTCCTGCTTGAGAAAATGTTCAAATATTTCTAGATATTTGGTATACTATTGCTCATATGATGGCCTGACCACTGTGCGGGGTCAAAGGAGTATACATGTCGGCCAACCTCCTGTGGTTACGGTTCCTAGCTCAATTAACCTGAAAGATGTGATTGGACATGTTGAACAGATCCCTTCCGCTGAAAAATGGCAAACTTCTGAAGGTAAGCATTTTAATGTCACCATATAATTTGAACTGGAACTTAAATTAATCCCATTTTTAGACCCATCTTTTAGAACTCTAGGTAATCCTCCTTCTTTAATGTCAATATATGTTCCATCTTCCTTGCCATTTTATACCCGCCGTGGCTCTTTAATATCAATTCAGGGAGACACAGGAAGTTCAATTACGAATACCTTTAGCTCATTATCTGCTAAGAATATCATTTTCAATTTATTATTAGGATTTCCGGTAGTTTATCAAAAAATTGATTCACTTTCCTCTCTATCCCTTTTAGTATCTAGTGAAACAAGCTCTAATAGGCCTTTACCATCTTTAACTTCTCTAACATTGGATGGTAGGGTTGATTGGGCAATTTTTCCTAAAAGTTCAGTTCATTGTTACATAGGTAATGCTTTGATAATAAGACCAATATGGAGGTCTCTAAAGAGCATTTTCACTAAAAAGAAAGTAACATCGGGGCTTACCTCTTTAAAAACATTGGGGGTAACCTATATTTCAGGTCGTGGTACCATTGGCCTTAAAGGGGATGGACAAATATATCAGATAAAATTAAAGGAAAATGAGGATATTATGCTTCATGGACGTTCACTATTAGGAATGTCTGTAAATAGCGTTAAAGATGTTGATTCCGCAATTTCTTCTTTTACCCTAAAAAAGTCGGAATCAACATCAATAAAAGAAACTGAGGTTGATATTCAATCAAATAAATTGTCTCCGCCCCTGGAAATTGTACACTCGGAAGAATATCTCTCGTCACTACCTTCTAACACCAGCTGGAGGTTGTTATCAACAAAACTACTAGAGGGGTTGAAACGTATATTGAGCTACTCTCAAATTATTCTCTCAACAGCCTCTAAATATATTCTAAAATCCCTTTATGGTAATGAAGGATTTGTGAGAATCAGTGGTCCTCGCGTGATTTTAATTCAGTCGGACTCATTTAAAATGGGGTTTCCTCATCTCGTACGGTCTGATAGAGGAGAAGTTGAGAAAATAGAAAACTTATTAAATTTAGATAAAAAGTAATTATCTCCATAAAAATATAAATAGATTGATTCATATATGTGCCAATGTGACGCCTCATACGTATAATATTCCAACAATATCCATATTACCATATTTGGTAAACATATTTGCCAATACTAAAATTATTATTTAAATAAGATAAATAATATACCATAGATATATGTAAGTACATAGAGCCTTACAATATGACATAAATTATATACGTTTACATCATTTTTTATTGGAAATTATAAGTTTAACAGATTCAATACTAATGTATTTTTTACTATGATTAAAATGAACCGAGCTAAATATCTAAATAAAATGATATATTAATAACGTCAAAAAACTGGAAATAATACACACCGTGAGCTCAACATACAAACAATGCAAGTAATGAAAGACAAGTAAAATAAGCAATTGAATATTTTTGACAACTAATGGAAGACAAACGAATGTCTTTTTCAACAACAAAAAATATTAGTGAGCGAAATAGCGAAAGTCTTGGGGCGCCTTCCATTAGCATAACAATCAGCATAACATAACATAACATAAAATAAAATAAAATAATATAAAATAAAAAGAGGAAAATTAAATATATCTGGTGAACAAAATCAGATCAAAAATGTCTATAGTAAGCGAATGACGAATAGTTAATTATAACGATATTAAGTATATGATGTCAAACTACTGCTTTAATCCAGAAGTTGGTAGTTGATCGACAATTTGTGATAATTGAGGTAAATTCTGTCGTTGCAACGATTGGTATTGCGCCTGTTGCGACTGCGAATTCGAAGGAGTATGCGAGGTATAGCTCTGCTGCACCTGTGTGTTACCACTATAACCAGGATATTGGAAAGTATCAGCACTTGTACCCCCTGAAGCATTCAGCCCATATCCAGACTGTACAACATTCGGAACAAAACTGACAGGTAGTTGCTGGCTCATGCTGTATGTACCATAATATAAGGGCATCTGAAAATTTTGTGTGCTCTGAGCGCCACTACTTTGATTTGAAAGATTAGAAACCGACTGTGAAACTTGATAGTAAGAGGGTTGAAGTACCTGATTAGGCAACATTTGCAATTGAGATTGTTGCAATTGCTGACTCTGGCTCTGTATATCTTGCTCCTGTCTCTTCTGTTTATGTTTTGTTGTTCTTGGTGAAAATCTTGTCAGGCCACCTGGTCCAGTCCTAGAGCCACTATATCTACTGACCACCTTTCTCAAAGCATCGGCTAGTTTGTACCATAGAAACACTTTCACATCTTTTTCGATATTTCTGGGTTTTGGAGCACCGAATCCCATTATAAGCTTAAAGAAGTTATCAAACTTCTGGTGTCCCTTTGATACAGTTAATGGTTTGAATGCTTGTAGATTTCTCCTGATTCTGTTCTTTTCCTCGATAGAAAATTTTGTGTCTATTATACCTTCTAATAAATGAATTGTATCAACTGAGGTGACATAAAACTGATTCAGTTCTTCCCAATATATACAGTTAATGCATGCCATGTTGTACTTATAGTCTTCGACATCTATAGGTTCAAACGTAACCTTAATGGTTGATCCAACCTGCACCTTATTAAACTTAACAATACGCCTTTTATATTTCACTTCTTTTGGAGTCCAATTTAACATCATGTCATCTAAATCTCCATAGATTTCAAGCTTGGCTCCTCTCTTCTCCTCTGTGTTTATAGGCGAAGACATATTGGAAGAGGATCCCTGTGGACTTCTCAATGTATCTGACATCAGATCTTCCTGTCTGTCATGGTCTATTGAGTTACTTCTAGTATATGGCGAAGGGTACGAAGAGTGTACTGAAGTCTGTAAGGATTGGATATGTGCCAGTTGACTATAGTATGACATATTAGGGTCAGTAGAAGACCCAGCTGCAGATGTAACCAACTGATTTGATACTGGAAACTGAGAATCAACATAACATTGAGATGAGGTAGAAGGAGTTTGTTGGTGTGGTGTCTGACTAGATCTTCCTAGATTGTCACTTAAAATAGTATCATATGGACTTAAGGCATACGATGTTAGATATAGCAAATAAATAATATAATTTTATCTTATAAGACATACCTTGAATACTGATTCAGAGGATAAGATTTATCACGAGAAGTAAAACCTAAATTTGAATACATTGAAAAAGAGTTTGATAAAGGAATTGCTGGTATTGATTTGGATTCGTAATTATATGTGTCTGTAGTATATTCTTTTTCGTACTGTGAAGTAAGTGATGAAACGCTAGGTAAAACAACGGATTTAGGTGAAGATGATGTAAAAGAGCTGTAACTGCTTGTACTTAATGATAAAGAAGATGGCGAAGAATTATAGGCGGATATATTCTGACTTTGTAAAGGTTGGACTTGCGAGTGGCTCATAATAGAGTGAAAAAACTATTGAGAAGCTGAAGTAGTGAAAATAACGGATTTCTGTAGGTACTTATAACTTGGAAAATATGTACGAAGTTTACAAGCCATTTGCATAATATTGAATATTCTCGAGGTCAAGAATAAAAATTAGCAGGCACGTTAATGATAAAAATAAAATATACTGGGATATCTTAATCAGTTTTCATAAATCATGGTAATGCTGGCTTCTGTAATTCTGTACGGGGTACACTGTAAGGAACAGACAATTATTTTGATAATAATATCTACATTAATATCAATCATTATCCTAGTCGGAATTCTTGGTAGTCAAGAGTAGGATATGCTGCTCAAAATTATTTTAAAATTACTTCAAACCTCTTTTCTGAAGTGAAAGCAAAAACAAAAAAGAAAATTAATAATATTTAATCAATAGCATACTAAGTAATTTTAAAACGCTGAAAATAAGGGAAGTAAGATAATTAGAGAATTCTACTACAAATGTGAATGGTGTGACAGGTATTATAAGTTGTAAGTTGTATATATAACATAATAAATATAATTATAAAAAGGAAAAATGAATATGCAAAATGAGATATGCGCATGTATATGAGATATGCTACACATATATTTTACACAACGACAAGTAATAAATTATTTATTTATTCATTTATTATTAATATTTCTTCAGAATGGACAGTGCATAATAATAATATTAATGCTCCCAAACGTTTCCTGTGCCTGTCTTTTATATAATTAAAAGCGAATGATGCGAGAAGGAAAAACTAAATGTACAAACCATTAAAATATGAGACATACATATTTGCTTGTTTGTTTGAGCCTTACTATGAGTTTTAATGAGGATTAAATATATAGTGAGAAAGTGTGTTATATCTGAAACCGCCGAAACGTAAATAGGCTTACAGCACAGCAGTGATGTATTTTATGTCAAACGCCAATCAACTTAAAATTATTTGCAATTGGGCCTCGATTGCGGATCGGGATTCTGTAACAGAATGATTCATGAAGAAAAAAGAATGTAGAAATCATGTACGGCACATATTTATATAATCCGAGTGAATAATTAATGACATCAAAAATATATTATAGTAAATAGATATACATGTATAGACCTTCTTATTTTATATTGTTAATATCTTTAATTTATTGTATCTAAGTTTAAATATATGTTTTCTAGATTCCCTTTAATACGAATGCATATATCGAAATTAAAAATGGTTAGAACTAACTACACTTCAAAAACAGATCTTCGAAAGAACTTAAGTTACAGGAGATTTATATAATAAATTTAAATAAATTGCAATTGCTTATAGTATAACTTATATTCGTATTATATATAGTATATTAATTTTGGCCATTTTTTGATATTATAAATTACAATACGTGTATACATAGTACTATACCTACTGATTTCGGTCTCGCATTATAAGTTTTTGCGAGGTTGTAGACTAGTTGTTGTAGACTAGTTGTTGTGTATTATATCGATACCATATCACATATACTATAAGTAAATAATAATTTGTAGATTGTGCTCTTATAAGATCTTTTCAACTGGAGTTCTATTCTAGACCCTATATCTATCATATTTTTATTATTTTATGCAATTTAACATGTTATTATTCAAGCGGGCCGATCAAACAGGAGCTCCATCTGATTTCGCCATGCCTTAAAATTCTTTAAATGAAAATCCAGATATTGTTATTTTTCTGTAAATGATGATGGTCACATTTAAGAAGTCACACATTCTCGAGTTTGCCAAAAAGTCCTTCAATGCATAGAAACATAATTATAAGCATAATTATAAGCAACAGCAATCAACAGTGATTCAACACTATTGACAACATTCACGTGGCAATCGGGAATAGGAGATCATTTGTCAATTATAATTATTTAATTATCTCCTTTTCAGCAGAATGGAAAAAAAGAAAAGGCATTGATTCGCTCAGGGGATGTAGCAAGATATATTAATTGGCTCTGTGACAAAATGTAAAACTACAAAAATTGAGTGATATCTCATTTTCGTATTAACATAATTAGCTAGTAAATGTAGTGTTAATGATAGAGATATAAGTTTTATGATTGATAAAGATCAATCGCAACGGCATGTTAATATTGTTGTAGTGCATTTTAGTGAAATATTCTATTTTATGAAAATCTGTTGCTCTGTTAGACGGTCAGACAGTTGAGGTCTTGATCAGTGTTCTAAACCGAAGATTTAGATCTATAGCTAGCTAATATGTGCGCATAGCTTATACAGTATATTCCCAATTTTTCAATCTTGGAAAAACAGTCCATATATTTCTATGTTACCTTTTTATAATTATTGAGTCTTACAAATTGCAATTGAGAACTTAATGCTTCTATTTATTTTATAAAAATCTGTTAGTCTGTTAGATGGTCAGACAATTGAGGTCTTTAAGATGTATCTCTTACAACCAGACTTTTCAGTCATTGTCAATAGTCATAGAATATATTACTGCTTACGTGTGAGGACATTGAGGAGGCTCTCACATTTTGTATCTGCTGGCGGAAAAGTATGGTACCATGGTAACACTGACCAAACTGACCCTGTTTAATACTTCCTAGGTTGTAATTTATAATCGGTCACTTAATTATGCTCAAGTCCATATATTTGAGGTTAAATTATTTGATATCGATCTAGATATATTTACAACTACATGTATATAGCCTTTTACAAATTCGCCATGGCCAGAATGCGATTTTATAATCAAACTACTTGTATATATATTGTGTGAAGTTATGATTGAGTTTTAGCCATGTGTACAATGAAACTTGCTCTACTGCTCTTAATTAAATTAAATTCACGATCATGATTTAGAAGATGCAACAGCTTAATTACATACCAAATATATGAATAACTGTGCACGTGTATATTGAAAATTCGTGCAACTTCTAATTATAGCCTTAGTTTAACATTTCATTATAATTTATTACATATCACTGATGAAGTATCTTTCAATGTGACCGTATACGCGTGTGATAACGATTGTCGCAAAGAGTTTGGAGGGAAGGAAAATAAGAACACTAGAAATCTGGTTTCAGACATCTATGAACAAACAAATAACAATTTACCAGTAAATATAAGCTATAAGGTTATATATTGTTAGACAATTCAATACAACCATCACGACCAAGTTATTGTATCTTTTTATAGACATATAGGTGTATATTTCACATGAGACTAATATTATAATGATAATAATAACTGAAACCGAAGGATAAGGCCAAGTCCCTCCACAAAACATTAAACTGTTCTAAAAATGGCCCATAATATTAATATTCCGTAAACTCTAGAGATTATATAAAATAAAATTTTAAGTTCGGTGTTTAATTAGAGGTACGAACTACCCTTCCAAATTTCTCCCATATTCATGCTTTTTCAGAAGACCTATTAGGGTGTTCTTTGTAGTGGTTCCCAAAAAAAGCGTAACTTTAGGCTTGACCCGGCTGTATAAAATAACCTAATGAAATATATTCAACTTGTTTGATCTTTTGGGGAAAGGGGTTTGTACTATAGAGATATATACTACATTCACTGCCTTATGATCGATTATAATCGATCTCAATTGACAAGAAAATCGCAATGGTAAGTGTTGTTTAAACTTATGGGAACAACATGCTAACAAACTATGTCGTTATTATCGTGCGTCTAAATCTGATCCAGTTACCAGTAACAATAATAATGAGTGAAGTCAAAATAATTTGGTTAACTAACTTGTTGATTTCCTAACTAAAATCATCAATTTTAAAAGGCAATTCTTTTCCTTATACTTATCTGTTTAGGAATGTAAAAAGAGAAAAGGTCAATTCTAAGCTTTAGATTTATTTAAAACCATAGAATACCTCTAAAGCTACCATATAAATTTTACCAACTGTTTTATCAGGAAATAGTCATTACAAGTAATAGGTATAAGTTATAATATACTCAGACCATGCAACCAATAAGAAGGTGAAAGGAACGCTAATGAGCACTAGACTTGCCAAAAAAATATAGTTCCAAGCCTAATAGATAATGTATGTCAGCTCTTTCTTTCTTTTAATAAGAGTTAAAGGTTCGGATAATTTTAATGGCAATATCAATTAATATCCATATCCGCCCATTTTCACTTTCCAAAAAGAAATCTGCACATATGCATGCTTATATATTATACCTTATATGCTTAACCCGCCTGTAATAATTATAAACAACAATATCACTAGTATACTGCAATAAGATAAAATTTTAAATTTATAGTATAAGTTTTATGATCAGGCTCTCCTTCCGCACTGAATTTATTTTTCAAAATGTTATAATTATATATTCTGGAAATGGCTAAATTTAAACATTAAGTTTAGATATCCTAATATAATAAAAAAATTATATAAATTAAATATATTGTTAATAATCCCATTGCCATCTATTTAACATTTCGATTATATAAGTATAATATATAAGCTTATAGTATAAAGTGTTCTTGATCAATTGTAGTATAAGAATACGCGCTATAATTCTATAGCTAGTGTGATTCCCTAGAGCGCTTATAATTTCAGTATTAATTCAAAACTTCAACTGTGTATAATTGTAAGCCTTAATTTTCATGAATATTTTTGAATAGTTAATTAATATAACGTTAACGATCCGGAGCTCGTAAATTTGAAGCTGCAATTTTCATATAATATTATTTATAAAATACAAACCAAACCACTTCATAATCAATTGCAACCTTAACCTCTTATTATTAAAAGCTTTAAGTTTATAAAAATTAAAAGATATTAATTATCGCGATCATGTTTTTTTGCAAAATTTCAATTGAAGAATAAGAAACAGAACATAATGCAGTATCCTTTTAGCATTTATAATAATAATAATAAAATTGCAACATAATTATAAGCATGGATAAGTATTTACATATTCTACTTAAGTTGCAAATGGAATGCTGTTGCAACAGCAACTATGTTGATTATAAAGCTCTATTTCTTAATTGGAGATTGGGTATCGTCTCATCGCAAAAAATTCGAAGAAGAACCTTTACACATATACATGTACATTGTTTCCACTTAATTTTGTCCACGCGATGTACTAAATACTAAGTCACTTCTTGAACTAAATATTCGCCCAGGTCGTGCCAGCTTCAGAACAATAGAATCTACAGAACCAACAGGTTCTTATAAACGGCAACAAAACAATATTAGGTAAATTATGTAGAAACACCGTATAGGTATAGGATATCTTTGTTTTCTTCTCTTGTAGAAAATAAAAGAAGGGCATCTGTAGAACACAAAAAAGAGAAAAAACATATATATGCTACCTAGATATGTACAATTATCAGAAAATAGATAATAATATATACAGTACTGGTAACAATTCAAATAAAATTATGCAACATTACTTTTCTAATTCAAATATTTTACAAATCAAAAAATGTGAAAAAAAGTATAGGCCATTAATATTATTTTAAAACTCCACAAATCTATTTGGAAAAAATTCGTCAATTAACGTCATATAATAGGGCGTTAAGGACTCCATATCATAAATTTCATCTCCTTTAGAATACAAATCGTAAGGATTGAAAGCTTGCACGGCTATTAACATTTCTTCATCATGCTTATTCATTAAGTGTCGGTATGCCCCTTCTCGGTGCCATGGGTAAAAAGAGTGGTATCTAATCATAGCCAAAGCTTCAGCGGGCAAAGTAGACTGTGATTTTGCAATATGATACATATACTCATCATGACCCCATGACAGCATCACATTATCTAGACCACAATGAGGTGAATATATACCATATTCAGTTGAGTATATGGGATGGTAGAAATCTGGATTCTTGTCAAATGTATCTTCATAAAAAATAATTTTGTCACTGAATTTGCAACCAACTGCAAATGTATCCCCAACAACATCCCACTGACCTTGAGCATTAAAGAAATAAAGTAGTTTCCCCAAATCATGGATCAGACCAACTAAAATCATCCATCTAGGCTTTCCATCTCTTCTTATTGCTTCCGCTGTTTGTAAAGCATGCTCGATTTGGGAAAGTTCTGTATCAGGATCCGATTGATCGATCAAATTTGATAATTTAATCAAAGCATCCCAGATTCTCAGTTTTGCTCTGACTTTTGTTTTGAAGTTAACCCTAGCCTGAATATTATAGGCAACGGTTTGATTTTGATGTTGTATACGATAAAACTTTTTGACTCTATCGCACGCTTCTTCGTATTGTCTAAATGCTGATTTATCGATGCCTGAATAAATATCTGTAGCTTCATTCCACTCGTGTACTGTTTTGTTACGTCCAGAAGTATTTGTGGGTATAGTCGAGGTGGTAGTACTCGCTATGGCAGAAAACTGTTCTGCTGGCCCCATTTTTGCCCTAAGATAGTGAACATGTTCGACACCCTCATCTATGTTGTCCAGCAGATGGCCTTCGTCTGTCCGAATCAGCTTGGGATCACTCATAATCGCTTAGGTATTTTTTTTATGTACTTGGATCTAATTTGAGAAAAAAGATAATAGGTCACGTGTTTCACAGCAACACGATTAAAATCTACCTGATTATATAAGTTTTTATACACTATTTAGCATAATTATCTATAGGTGGGTAATTAACAACCTCAGGTTCACTGCTGCTTGCTTCATCTAGAACGGGTGGTCGCCTAAACCCTTCAAATTTCTCTCCGTGAGCCTTACTTATGGCCCATAGGACACAATATCTAAGAGCTAGAATAATAAAACCAGCAAGGATTCCTCCAAAAGGTGCAATGACAAATGCTCCAAAAGCACTCCAATCATCAACGTAGAGACCATTCCAAAGTAGTAGTAACCGTCCTCCATCTCTAGCATTACCTAGATATATAGTTCCAAAAATGAAAACCCCTAATAGACCTCCTAAGCCACCACCAACAACTTCCCAGCCCGTTAAGAACCAAAATTTATCCGAAAGGCCTAAGAACAAAATAGGTATAACTGAAGAAGAAACCAAATCTGCAATCAAGTAAATTTGTAAAATATCTGCTCCTCTCAAGGCAACAACTATAACTGGAACCATAACGATAAGAACAACAACTCTAATATAAATTATGGGAAGTTTGTTTCTGCATAAATCGTTAGACAATGTTGAAACCATTGCGGATTGTAAGGAATCAAATGTTGCAGTTGATAAAACTACACAAAACACCAAAACAAATCCAACTACCCAACCAGGCATAGTTTTTAAAATGATGAAAAATGAGTTAGCAGCATCATCTGAACGTGCCTCCAAATAACCACCCCAAACTGCTAAAAGACCAGTGAATCCCGTGAGAAATAAAAAGACAAAAATAACAACCGATGCAATTGAAGTACCGATTAACAAATCCTTATCTGTTCTTGATGCAAAGGTTCTCAACCAAAATCCAGACAAAAAACAGTCATTAGTAGCAATAGCAACCAATAAAATATAAATCAACTGGCCACCTAATTTGTTGGATTTTAAGTACCCAGAATTTTCGATTAGGTCATGATCAACATCAATCTTGGTACCCATCGCACATGAACAAATGATTAATAATAATAAAACCATAACTCCTTGTATATTATCAGTGATAAAACTAACTTTAAAGCCACCAATACATGTATAGATACTAGTAACAATACACTCAATAACAAGTACTGGCGTTGCTGAAACTCCAGTCAAGCTTTGAATACATGATTGCATGGCAGTTAATTCGCCAACCATATATAAATACATGGTTAAAATGGTAAAAGCTGATAAATATAATCCAGTGACGACACCAAATCTTTGGAATACCCATTCTGTTAATACAAATCCATCAGGACATTTTTTCCTTATGAGTGGTCCCAAAAATGCAAAAATCATGATAGGTAAGGCAGAGGTTATATTATAAACCAATAAGCCTTCCAATCCCGCAATTCCTGCGATTTCAGGATATGTTGTTAAAATTCCAACTCCCATTGCTATAAGTATTGGTTAGTTCATGTTCACAACTTACAAATAGTTTTATAATTGAAATAAGACAAGATAGCAGCTTGGTTTCCTCACGCAAGTATTAACTTGATCGAGTTAAATACGGTATGATCTCAGCAGATAACTTTGTTAGGTTAAAAGCACCCGTACCAGCTACTGAAATAGTAGGTAATATATAGAACCAGAGATTGCTGCCTAGTTAGGTGATTCTACTCTCTTATACATTTATGAAGGAAACGAGTTTGCATATCCGACCTATTTTTCGTTAATAAACAAATTACAAAAACCAAGTAAACGCACCCGAAGCAATGAAATTCAAAGATAATGGAATAGCTATTGGTGTTAGCTTGATCCTATTGAAACAAAAACAAAGTCCTTATTTATTCATTGTTCATACCCTTTTGCGTCTTATTTGAGGATAAGAATGTATCATTTGATTGTTTCCATATTGCGATACCGACACACACAACACTAAAACAGATTTATTTATTAGTCATGTTCATCATCATTCTTATTGATTAAGAATCCACATCGAGGAGGGAGTATGCTCCTTGTGTAGGTTTAGAACCAAAGATTAGTTCCTTGTTCGATTGGCACAAGCCACCATAGGTTCTGTACTTACAGTATGATTGAGTAAGTGGTATAAATTATAGCATTAGATGCTGGATTTGATAATTCACCCATTTTTGTTTGAAGATCCGCGAGGAAAAAGTAAGAAGAATAAAATTTTTTCTTATTGAATAACTCTGTTATGGTGTAATAAGATCAGGTAAGCATGCATATGCCATAATTGGATCGGTAGTCATCAGACTCACCAATTAGGCTAATTAAATATTATTTTGACACTAAAAAACTCTCCATTACAGCGTTAACTTCAAACCTTTGTGTATACACATGCTCTGTTATAACTAAAAGTCTGAAATATACATATAGTTTTCATTTCATACATAAAACTCGTTTTTGTGACAGACATCAAAGCAATCAATTAAAACCTTAAATTAAATTCTACCCCAAAGAATAGATCACCCCGAAACTTAAAAAGGATATATCTAATTTTACCTATTTATGAATTCAAAATAGTTTAGAAAGTAATGATGGTGATTTAATTCCGTTCTATTGTCTTGAAATAGCATAATTGAATCATCTGATCTACTATTACAGTAATTGCCTATTCTATATCTGTGCTCTTACTCTGCTCCATGAACGGGATCACTGTATAAATTCTCTTACTTATTCAACACCAAATGGCTTTGGCAATGAACATTTTATATATGGTAGCTTGTTACTTAACTATAACTATAAGATTACAATATTGATTATGATTAACGATGTTTCGGTTATAATTAATTATGAGGTATTAAATATAATTATATCAATTGAAAGGAATGTTTAGTTTAGTATCTAAAGTTAAGTGCGACTAGATTCTTGTGGATCAAAATAACCTATTTTTAGCTTTTGTCAGGTAATAGTTTCTGACACTTTATGACCTTACAGCTATAGTGAGATATTATCTTATATGAAGACTAAAAAAAAATACTAGGATAACTTGAAACTTTCAATTGCAATTGCCAAAAGGTATACATCTTTAGCGCGGTATATTGATTAAAATTAAACTTAAGGTGGTGGTATAAAGATTTATAATTATAATCAACTTCTAGAAATATAGTATATAAACGTATACATATACGATTATAATCTGTTATAACAGTCTTGCAGCGGTTATAACTTATAATTATTTGTAACTAAAGCTTATGTAGTTTAAGCTGTTAATGCATTAGAATTACCATTCAGTGACATTCACAGATCTATGTTGGTACCTGATATTCATTATGTTTCATTGGATTCAGTAGATATTATCAAATAATTAAAGCTCTGGAAGAGATATACGGTATCACAACCGAGAATATATATAATCCCAACGGATATGTCTCAGTGTTTTGAAAGTCTAGCTATACCATTTACGTCTCAATTTATAATTAATTATAAAAATGGAAATCTAGATGTCAATTATATAAGACTGCAATGATCATGTCCATTGTCCAATAAGTTCTGAAGTATAGGTTGTTTTATGACTTAAAACTCTGCTCAACCTTGATCTGAATAACATCATGCTTATGAATAGCTATAAAATCAATAAACATTTATATACAATTTTATATATATGATCCATGTTGTAGGAGATATCTGGAGAATACATATTGAAATTGACTTATAGTCAAGGTTAATCTGTCATGTGAAAAATTTAAGAGAGGAATGCAAAAGTTATAACACAATTATAACATCTTTTTAAAATTATTAATAAAATTTAGACTTTACTAGATCAAATATTAAACTATACAATGCTAAGACGTTCAACACTTCTGTGGCCTCTAATTTCATATTGGAAACAAGGAAAAAGGACTATTTTAAGAAATTTTCGATCGTGTAACATATTTACGTTTCCTTACAACTTTTAAATGATCAGAATTAAAACATGGGAACTAAGAAACCGTTTTAATACCCCTAAAAGCCAGTCATTCCAAAAGAATTATTTGATTACATATATACATATGAATGTGTAAAAATGAAGATCATGTTTCTTTCCAAAGTTTTTCATAAACTAAAAGTCGTTAATTTATTAAATACCATAGTTTATTAATTATCACTGCATTGGAATTGAAACAAACTGATATACCAATAGAAATTGTGAAGATTCAGAAACCAAACCCAGCATATTGTATTAGTGGATATATCGAAGTATGATCAAGATATATATGGTTTATAGATGATGTTTTAGACAAATCTTTAAATTGTTACCAAATGAAGCTTACAACGTCTGTTTCGTGTGTGCTAGCCGAGTATTGTAGATGACTAAACTAAATGTGAGTACTTCTACTTGTGGAATTTTGAAACTTAAGTATTACCACGGCAGATAAATGTATGTATAAGCATATAATTAGTGTCGCGCCATTCATATGATTCCCTGATTGCAATTGGGAGATGCGGTCAAGAGAATGTATAATAACCCTGGTTAATGTGTTCAAATGTAACGGACTCTATTAAAAGCTAACTAGTCATGAACATGAAGTTTTCTCAATAACTGTAGTTGTATAGAAATGCAATAATGCAACAGAAAACTTATAATATGTTGAGATTTCGAGTATCCACAATAACCCATTATAATTATTAATTACAATATTTTGTGTTAAGTTACTATGAACCTCGACCGATCGCGAGCAAGCTTAAGATTAATAGCATTGGCATTGATCGACACATAATGGATACATGGATGGAATACTCAGCGCCTAGGCCTATGTATACAATAGCAATGGGGATATTCTTAAACAGAATGAAGTTGTGTTGTTAATTTTGGATAACACAGGTTAAATCTTCAATACCGATATATCCCCATTGATGATAATAGTAAAATATATTAACTATGTATACGTATGTTTATAGCACTAGCATAACATATACCTATATATATCAGTTATATGTTAAATGTTATGTATAATATTGATATTATTGATTTTGTGTATTGTGAAATAATCGTCAGATGTATTTAAATCATAGAAAACGTTTAACCTTTAATTTATCGAGTGAGCAACATAACGATAACATCGCAAATCAGAAGAACCTTATAAGATTTATATTTGGCCGGGCGGGACCATTGACGAGGGTGATTGCTAAATATATTGTTGGCTTTCTTTGCCCATATTAGGATGGAATTACATAATTCTGCCCGAGCGTTCTCATTGTTACTTAGAAACATTTACTTCTGCAGTCTGGCGAAAACAGTTCTCAACGGATATTAAGTTGGATGTTAAAAAATTTAAAAATTCTCTCTTCTTCCATCACTCGATCACCAATTTCGATCAACTTTAATCAATTGCCCCCTTTTTGTCCCATTATCTGCTTTTTATTGGATATCCTGGGTCGATAAAACTTTGCACTTATTTTTTTTAAACACGTTTGGATTTTTTTGGACTAAAAAAATGTTGTTATAGAATTTTGGTGATTCATCATCATAAGAAAAACTCTTAATACTCTTCAATTATATCTCTCTAAAAAGTTAAATTAGTGTGATATACTCATCTGGTTTTTATATTTTGTCGTTGGTTATAGTCGTCTCTTATCTCCGAACTTGAACTTTTGTCGTGTGACCTGAAAAAAAAAATTGAACATAAGGCTCGCCGATTTTTTATATATTATTAATTTTGGTATATCTTTCATATCAAAAAAGGAAGACACCAATAAGACTGCTCCGATAATTTCCTAATTTATAAATACCTTCTCAACACATTAGGTATGGTTGATATTGACGGTACTCCGAATAATTTCTCTTCTATGGCATCATCATCTTCACATTATTCCCATAATGTCGAAAGCACATTAAATCCTCCTTCTGGATACACTTCGCCTGACAAACAGACCATGCTGAAAAGTACGTCGGGTGATTCGGTCTCCAAGGGCAATAGCTCGTCGAGAACCCGAAATCGAATGCAGGCTTCACACCGTCCCACCAAACCAACCATCAATGACTCACCAGAACTTGTCAGCTTAGTGTATAAATATATCGAAGAGAGAAATATCGACGGACTAGCTTTGATTGCCAGCCAACGTGGCTTACCGCATCATTTGCGACAGCTTGTTTGGCCATTATTACTTATCGATCATCCTTTTGTTAAAAAGCCCTACATCAGTCCGAAAACGACAGCTGACAGCTTCCAAGACGAGGAACAACACACTTTAAGCTTCAAAAAAATCAGAACTGATCTCGATAGGTACAGAAAGCATTCCCATCGTCATACGAAGCATAATCAAAGTAAACACAATTCGAATAACGCTGAACATCCTAGCATAGAAAATAATAATGAAGATCACCAATACTATACGCATGACAAGATATCAACGGTCCCAACGCTGGAAGATCAAATGTTTCACGCAATCGAAGAAGCAATAATTCGTTTCTTAAGAAAATGGGGCGAACTTGCTCCATACGAAACCGGCATGGCCTGGACAGCACTTGGCCTTGCTGAATGGATTCCACCTGTTCCATACACAAATTATGTACTGAATGGTAGAGCAAGAACAGCTACCGGAAGCTTTAATTATCAACAACAAGAGGAATTTGATTCAGTAACCGATTCAATTACAACGACCACGGGCCCCGCTTATCATAACACCTTCAGTGAAATAAATACTCCCTCATCACCAAGCCTCTCGAGTTCGGTTGAGTCTAGTTCCGAAGCTTCCACTCCTTTATTGAATGGTTGTGAATTTTTTGGCGATGCATTAGACTGCACTCAAACATATTTGAAACGTAAACCTGAATTGAAGTTTTATGAGGCATTTGAACGATTAATGCTTGTGTTATTACATTCACCTGAAAATCTTGAAGAAGAGGAGGAAGAAGAAAATGAAAATGAAAATGAGCATGAGATTGTCAATGAAAACGAACATGAGCATGAACATGAACATGAACATGGAAAAGAAAATAAAAACGAACATGAAAGTAAAAGTAATCAAAAACATAAAACTGAAAAGGAAAAGAAAGACACTAATAATAAAAAACAAAAGTCCAAAAGGTATAGTAATAGTAGCGATAATGATGACTTGCCATTATTAAGCGGAGAACCTTTTTCAGATAGAATATCAATCTTTCTTTATACTTTTAGAAAGCAATTACCTGAATTAGATAGATACTTTTATGAAGAAGATGTTTTATCCTCTTCTGGGGGTGATGAGTGGTTATTATGGTGGATCAAATGGATTGGCGCTAAAGTGTGGAGTAAATATGATCGTGGTAGAATATGGGATATCTATTTAGGGTATCGAGAAACTGTTCCAATAATTAAAGAAATTGGTTCAAAGCCCGAAAAATTTACAAACGAAGAAAACGAAGATAATGGCGATCAACCAGTTCTGTATTTGGAACAATCACAGATAAAAGAATTGGGTGGTGATTCATTTTGGAGTCCTATGGATTTTGATCCAACTGATGAGGAAACTGCTTTCAGGAAAAGTAGTATTCTTTCTTTATTTTCACCCTCGAAGAAAAACAACGCTCCAATTGAACCATATATTAAGCATATTTTTATTTGCTTAGCTATGCTGAAGTCGAAAGAAGTTACATTGCTAGAGCTTGATCAAAGTGAAATTCGTGAGTATTTGAGTAGGGTATCTACATTGAGATCACATTCAACTTCACAATATGTTTCTACCTTAAATCTAAGTAAAATGCCATCCAATTCAACATCAACTTCGGCCGATGAAGGATCTATGACAGCTCTTAAACCACCTATTAGTGATGTTGAAAATATCGTGTTGGAAGGAGGAGAATTATGGCGAGCATGGTTATGGTCTGAAATGGTTGAAGATGATAGTTAAAACAAAAATTAAAAATAAAATCACGATAAAATTTTAAAATAAATCTTGTGATTTAATGGTTCCTAAAGGAATGGATATTAAAATTGAAATGATAATTGGTTTTTAAAAATATTTGTAATGTTTCTTGCTTTTTTTTCTATTCATATCTTTTTTTATCTTCATATTTTTACTTTTCTTTCTATGGTAATGAAATGCAGGGCTTCTAATTCTGATTATTGTAATTGTTTAGTCACATTATATGCTATATATGCTAAGTTCAAGTAGTGATAAATTAAAAGAATTGAATGAATTTGTAATGTTAGCTAATTTACCCTGTGAGTTTTGCAACGTTATTAATATCAGTATTGGTATTAGATATAAATAAAATCTAGTAAATTCTGAATTTGGGTATCTACTATAGGCATGCATCAAGGAGAGGCACGAAACTTAAATATCGATATCTCTTAAATTTAACTATTTATAGAAAAGGAACTAATCTTAGGTGAGACACAGGATTATAAAGATATGACGTCGTTCAACAGGTGGAATACGCATGTTCTTCGCATAATTCAACATTTCATCAACGTTAAGGATAGGGTACTACATTATTGGAAATCCCTCTCACAGCTGCGCTAACTCTAAAAGATATCCCATTCAAGTTTTTTAAGTGAATTGAGTACTTTGCGTACGACACTGACATATTTATGAAGTAGTGCCGTTAGGACTCAAACTTATGCAGCAGATGAGCAGCCTTCTCACCAGAAGTTGAATATTTTTCCATAAAACCGGCCAACTAGTTTTTCAAAACTTCTTCTGGATTGACAGTTATTTCACTTAATTTCGGCCATAATGATCAATAAGTATCGGCCATATCCATAGCTAATTTCGGCGGGAGTTTGGCACCGATGTTGCTCCATATCGATATTAATGTGTCACTCCGGTAATAATATGGCTGATTATTAATCTTAATAGTCAAATTAAGTGAAATAAATGGGCCTGTTTTTTTTGAAACAAAAAAGTATATATATTATAAAATGGTTACATTTGTAGTTTACTTAACAGTTTATTCCAATGCACCTTTCATTAGAAAAACAGTCTAAAGCATATTAATTATAGCTATACAAGAAGTATAATGGGGAAAATTTACGTCCTAGTCAAAAATTACATCTTCAGATGGCTCACTTTTTGGAACTATATGATAAGCGTGGAAACCAGCCATTGATATCCAAAAACATAATAATATATATAATAAATGAATTCGTTATCATGCCGTAAGACTTAGTAAATTTGTGCATTGTATAATACTTTAGGTGTGATTTAGAGATAAAACTGTAGTAAGGTGTGAGAATTAAGAAGATTTATAAATCTTTGGAAGACCACCCCGAAACGCGAAAAACATCTAAATTTGTTCAAATAACCAGATTCACCATCCAACTACCACCAGAAATTAAAATGGCACGTACAAGATCTATTCGGAATGAGACTTAGCGTAAGAAAAAGATAGTCCTCTCAACTGTGAAATACAAACGGAAACACATGAATGACGTCGTCCCTAAAAGTTTCCAAAAAATTGGTATGTATAACTTTACATGATCGTTTCAACGGTTTATTAACACGAAAAACAGAGAAACCGAGAAAAAAATTATTTTACCTGCGAAGTTTGTAGAAGAAAGTTACGAAATAAGCTGAAAGCATATAAAGTTTATGATGTGTCAGAGGATGAATTTTGCGTTTGTTGAGCAGTGGCTCGGGGGTTCAGGTTGCATTATCTAATATATCTACTACAGTTCTTGAAGATCTCTTAAAAAAATATCTGAAGTGAAATCCAGACCTCTAAGAAAGTAAAACCACTAATTATACTTAATTTTCCAGAGACAACGAAGAGAAATGTCTGTCGTGAAGTTGGTTCTACTTGAGGTGAATACCTTAAATCGGTGAAGAAATCTCACTCCATAACAGAAATCAAAAATTGTATATTGGAAAAACATTATTAGAATTAAGATCAAGTAGATTTTAGTGACAGAGTTTAATTTATATTTATATTTGTTTTTGGTTTAGAAAATAGTGGGGGGGAATTTAACAATATTTTCAGATTCGGGTACGCTTATTTCGGTTGTAAGTTTTCGGTTTAGCTGCCCATATGTCAATATTGCATTTCCAATCACGTGTCACATACAATATTGACAGTTGTATAACGTTATCAGTGTTATCACATTATATATTTCATACTGCCCATATGACTATGAGTTCCACGGCAATAGTGCTCATAAACACTGGCGATTCCGAGGCATACACTTTGTTCTCCACCACCGTTGAACCTCCCTATCAACTGATTAAAAGGGAGCTTACGTTTGAGGAAATAAAAAACCCGCTATATACAGAAGTACCAGTGATTGACTTGAAACACCTTCCTGAATATTTATTAAGTACAATTCACATCATTGATTCAGTAAATGCTGGTTCTCATAATCCGGATATATATGAGAATATTTTACAACCCATTCTGGAATCTCTTAGGTTGAATCATACTTACATTCAAACAACAGCGGTTACATCCATTGCTAACTATGCCAAAGATTTGAAAGTCGTACCGACTACAATTGTATTACTTTCCGGTGACACGTCTATCCATGAGTTTATCAATTCGTTGCGGAGTAATAAAACTGATAAAACAAAACTATTTCTTTCAGTTATACCAACTGGAACAGGAAATGCTCTAGCCTCATCGTTAGGGTATCCTAATCCGGTAACTGCAATTAAAGCATTCTTCAGAGGAAATAATAACCCTTTAAACATTCCAAAGGTTGAATTCTCCTCTGGTTCCTATGACTTAGGAACAAAAAGCTCGATAACAGATTTGAGATGGATTGTTGTTGTATCATGGGGATTCCATGCTGCCCTAGTTGCAGATAGTAGTTCATCTGAATACAGTAAACTTGGTACTCAAAAATTTAAAATTGCCGCTGAGAAAAACTTAAGTAGAGATCAGATTTATAAAGGGACGGTGGATTTTAAAGGTTCTCAAATAACGTCTTTAACCGAACCACCCAAGACGGATCAATTGAACGATGTGCACTTACCTGGTCCTCACTCCTACTTATTAATAACAAATGTATCCAATCTCGAGGAAAAATTCATTATATCACCGAAATCTAAACCTGCAAATAATGGGAAGTTACATCTAGTAGAATTTGGTTTTGTGAATGGTGAAAAAATTATGGAGATCATGAATCAAGTCTATCTTCAAGGGAAACATATTGAAAATCCTGAAGTAGGATATTTTGAATTAAAGAAACCTGATAGGTCTTCACCTACTCTTGTTATTCAAGCAAACGAGGAAGAGGAGCAGAACAGAAGATGGTGTGTTGATGGGCGTATAGTTGTACTTGGTGGAGACCAAAAAGTGATCATCAGACACTCGGATAACATTGTAAACCGTTGGGAACTTCAAATTATCGGCTAAATTCTTTTTATTAATAAGGTATAGAAATTTTTAGGTCCTATAGAAATTTTTTATTATAACTCTGGTAATGGAATTCGTTTACAGTGGAGGGAATTATTTAGTCTATACTTATAATAAAAAAATATATCACAAAAATATAAAAAAGAGTATGTTTTGAAACACCATTGTAAAGTATTGAAGTCACTTCAACATGATGATAGGGTAGGTGCACGTACAACCGCTTAAAAAGGTTGCTCGATTCAAATAAGATTGTAACATTTGGGACCTATCGAGGGAAGGAAAAAGAGTGTGAAAAAGAAGTAAAATGAGCACTTGATGCTGGCCAAGAGGAACGATGTTTTCTGTAAACTTTTCGAGGCTGTTTGACTTTTTAAGGTAGTAAAAAGGACAATAATACATCTATTTTGCGGTTAAAACCAGATCTTGGGTTGGTATTGCTTTTGCTTTTAAAAAAATCAAACTGTGTCAAATTGTCAATAGACAAAGCTGCTCAATGATTTTCTTCAAAGAAACATAAGAGCAATGTAATATTTGGGTCATAGTATTTAAAGATGACCAGTTCTAAACTGTGTGATTGTACTAATTATCTTTTGTTTCTCGGGTTTTCAATAAAGCTAAGTCATATTAAAGCTTTGAAATTTGTTAGATATAGGCCATCTAAACATGCCATATGGATTCATACCTTACAGACTCATTCTTTTACTAAGTCTGGACTCATCAAACAGACCAGTATAGAAATGGGTTAAACTTCCTCTAATATACATCATCTTAATATTCATCTTCATCCAGAGGAGGATCAATACGCAACGTGCATTAGCGCTGCGATGCGATATCAAAAGTTACCCGGCTCGTACAACCTGAAAAATAATTTTTGGATAAAATTTTATTTAAAGTGTGTATCAAACATCAAAATAAAAAACATATTAATTACCATGTCCGGCTCCGATTCTGATTCCGACTCATCTCCGAGAGAACTCGTAGAGACAAAGGTTGACCTGAGTATTTCCGAGAAGGAAGAAAAAAAGATCAAGAAGAAAGATAAAAAGGAGAAAAAGGACAAAAAAGATAAAAAGGACAAAAAGAGTAAAAGTTCTTCCAAAGATAAAAAAGAAAAATCTTCTAAACGTGATTTGGAAGAAATTGAAATCGATCTTAATGAACCAGAACCATTGTCAAAGAAGCAAAAACGATTATTGAAAAAGAACAAATTAAATATAAAGACAGAACCAACAGAAGAAGAAAAGAAAAAGAATGAAGAAAAGAAATCAGACATGAATGGAAAAAAGTCTAAGTATGGTGCTTGGGTTGGAAATTTATCATTTGATACGACAGCTGATGATATTCGAAGGTTCTTAGTCTTTAAGACAAAATATTATGGAGCAAAGAAACCTGATACCAAGGAGGATGATAATAATGAAAATGAAGAAAATGAAAATGAAAATGAAAATGAAATTTCAGAAGTTGATCACACATCTAGATTAACTCCTATCCTAGATGAAGATGTTCTCAGAGTGTTTTTACCAACTGCAAGTCATAGCACTAAAAATAAAGGTTATGCATATGTTGATTTCTCTTCTCAAAAACAACTCACCACAGCAATTTCGTTATCTGAAGAATTTCTAAATGGAAGAAATCTTCTAATAAAGGATGCTACTTCTTATGAAGGTCGTCCTAAAAAAGAGCATACTGTTACTGGTGGTGTTTCCGTTTCTAAAAATCCTCCATCAAAAATTTTATTTGTTGGTAATTTATCATTTGATACAACCAAAGATCAAGTTGAACAAAATTTTCAACATTGTGGTGAAATAACTAAGATACGAATGGCAACATTTGAAGATACTGGGAAGTGTAAAGGTTTTGCATTCATTGATTTTATGGATGTTGAAGGAGCCACCAAGGGTCTCACAGATAAAAGTTGTTGGAGTCTTAATGGTCGTAAATTAAGAATGGAATATGGAGAAGATAGATCTAATCGCAGGCCTAAATCTACTAGGCCACAATCTTCTTTTAGAGAACGAGGAGAAAATGAGAATAAAAACCACACAGAACCAAGTGATTCTACATCATCAGCTCCTCGAGAATTCAAACATACTAATAATGATGATAAGCCATGGGAATCCCAGAAACCACAAAGAAGTTTTGAAAAAAAGAGATTTAATTCATATAATAGTCAAAGGAAAATTAAATCTGGATTAGCTCTAGCGACTGCTCAAAGACAAAGTGTATCAATTGTTCCATCATCTGGTAAAAAGATTAAATTTGATTAATTCTATTTTTATTTTTGACTATAATTACGTATTAAATTATTACATTAGTTAGGCATTAATTTTTATCATCATGTATATGACATGTTACATCATTGAGATCTTGAAAATCTCTTTCTTTTAGTGTGTCGTATAGTATTTTCATCATCATTCCCTGAAAGCTTACGTTTAATTTTTGGTATATTAGTTTTGTTTTTTTTATTGTCTGTTTCAAGCGTATCATATCCCATTTCTACTTGATGACATCCTTCTTTAAGTAATGCTACAATTTCTTCCCCATAAATATCCACAAAAGACCATCTTTCAGTAATATTTTTTAAACTCTTAAGATCTGTTATTGTATTCGAATTTCTAGCAATAGCATTGACTATTGGAAGAGGCATAATAACATTATGAAGACATGTATAATCATTGAATTTATATGGTCCATTTTCTTTAACTTTTTTAATTCTCCAAGCAAATAACTGCATTGTAATATAATTAACAAGACGTGTTGGTGCAGTACAAGTTTTTGGAATGTATTGATAGTCTAGGTTAAATGTTTGGATTAGCTTCAAGATATCCTGGCTATATTCAATGAAACCTCTCCAGGATATTGTTGCTTCTTGACAAGTGAAATTATATAGATCTTTCATATTCGTTATTTTGGTGAAATTTAGACAGATTTTTTCTTTTATTTCTAAAGGAATGATATATTCTAAAATTTCATCTAAATTTTCTGATTCTGATTTCTTTTGATAAATTTTAGCATGTTCATTAGCCCAATTATTCAAAGTATGTCTAAATTCTGCACTTAAGGCCTCAGTAGTTGGATATATTATTAATTCTTGTGTTCGATTAGTTGTAAATATTTTTTGACTTGTCATTTTATCATATCTTATGACATTATCCACCTTAACATTTGGTCTTACAGGAGTTCCATTATAACTCTTTGTATAATTTGAACAAGCAGATTTAACAAGTGTATAAACTCTTTTACCATATTTATTATACCAAGACCATCCATTAGTTACTTCTTTAAATTTATCTGTTGTGATTATACTTTTTGCATTCTTTGCAATGTTGTCGATTATCTTGTCCGTGATAATAAGATAACTATTTAAATGTGGTGATTTTAAAAATGAAGGAATTGATATTTTTTGGGCTTCTTTTTCTCTCCATTCACGAAGGATTGATTTGATTTGTTTTTGTAATAATTGTGGAGTTTTATAAAAATCATCTTGTTCATCACAAATATTATCCGAAATATCATTTACAGTAGAATATAAAATTATTCTCCTAATTAGATCATTTTTATCAACATCATCAGATAATCCCAATTTGATACATTTATCTTTAAGATCTTCGATAGTTAATTTATAAAGACCATTCATTATGATGTGTAAAGCTTACTAGGATTGTGAGAAGAAATTTTACAAGTTGAGGCTTGTTGTTATGGTACTTGTTGATTAGGCGACGGGCGTCTCACAAATTGTGCCGAACATTATTCAAACGATAGACAAAATAAAATCGTCACCTGACATAAGAGTAATTCGTAGATTTTTGTGATATCATATAAATCAAATACAAATAGCTCAAAAAGTGCCAGTAAGTAAGAAAATCGTATAAAACCAGTAATTTACTATCACAACTTTTTGAATCATTATAATTATTTTTTTTTCCTTTAAAAATAGAGTATACGCGTAATTGAAAAAGGAAATACGCTGCATATACGAAAATTATTACGTTATAATTACGATATTTCCTCCTTTTAAAAACAATTTCAAGATCTAGAATTTTGTATTTGCAAAAGAGAAATCTAATATCTAATGTTTTACGAATTAAGTAGTTTAACAGTTTCTTGAACAACATCTCCCACATCAAATTGAGATCTTAAATAACGAAAAGGGATTTCCTTCCTTTCTTCTGATCCCAACTTTGTTTCGTTTAATTTGAGTAATTCAATAAATTCATCATCACCTCTAACATTTCCCATTGATATTATCGCAACAGGTCTACCAGAGTTTACAACCTGTTTAACCAATCCATAAGAACTATAAGTTGCTAAAGAAGTTCCTAAAACTAACAATTTATCACATTGATCTATCCATAATTGAGCTTTGTTTCTTATATCATCAAGAATAGGTTCCCCAAAAAAAGTCACTGCTGGTTTTAAAATTCCAGCTTTTATTTCAAATGAGTTTGGATTATTATGCGCAGTTCTTTTTGGTTGACGTGATGGATGAATAGCTAGTAGTTCAGCACCTGCCCATTCGCCTTTATCACCAATTTCAACTAAACCTTTTGAAAGACAATTTGGACATGGAGGATATTTAAATTTTTCATAAGATAAATGTAATAAATGATCTTTAGTATTATTTGAAGAAGAATTTGGATTTGGTTTTATTGAAGCAAGATCAATATCACCATCTGGATTTATACGAATATTAGAAAGATCAATATCAAGATCCTTTTTCATATCTTCTTCAATATCAGGATCATCTTTTTCAATATTTAAATTTAAATGATTATGATTATGATTAATATTTGAATTTCTTGGTAATATTTCATTTTTAGTTGTATGAAGAAATTCATGATATTCAAATTGATCTTTTCCAACTTTTTTGATTTTTGATAATTTATTAATTAGATGAAGTAATGGAATCCAATCAGAATTTAATTTTATTAATTCTTTTTGTAAAATTTCTCTAGAATATTTTGAGCCACACGTTAAACATACAGCATGAGCTAATGTTCCATGAAGTTCAAGTAGTTTTGATGATGGAATATCATGAGTATGAAGCATATCAACATCTAACCAAAGAAATGAAAGTATTTAATTTTGAATGTGTTAATTTTAGATAAAAATTAAAGCAATTAATCAGGTGGTTAATCAAGTAATTAATCAATCAACTAATATTAATGAAAAATATATCACATACTTTGAGTTATTACACTGGATATCAAATTTTTATCTGCTAAATTTCCAAGACCTATATGTGCTCTTCCAACTCTACTTTTCGCTTCCTCCATTGTATTCCATCCAAGAAATCCACGAGCCCAATATCTTTGTCTTGATTCATGACTTGATATAAATTCTTGGTAAAAAATAGGACGATATTCTTTATGGATTGTGTATGTTCCTTTTGGTCCACGATAATCAGGGATTCCGGATTCAACCGAGATACCAGCCCCTGTTAAAGCTAAAGTTGAAGAATTTACATTGTGTGATTGAAGAAACGCAAGAAGAGCTCTAGATGTGTCTTTGAGAGTTCTGACCTCCGCTGGATAGTGTATTGCGGGTCCTGAACTGATATTAAAAGGTATCTTAAGACGCATTTAATCCTTCAGCAAATAAAGTTTTCATTTTCTATATCATATTACATAATTTATTGTCTGGACTACACCTTTTTTCTTTCTTTTATCTAGGATACATCGCTGAGGCCCGGAACCTTTGATCTAAGAAAAGAGCTCAAAAACTTGGTTTAGGTAGTATGTATTAAAACCACGGTTTGCGTGTGGGCTCTCCTGTTGGCTGTAATTGGTATAATTATGGATTTTGGTCGCCAATGGGATCCTTGGATTGGCATGTAAGCAAATAATCTCATTTATAGCTTACGTAACCATCACTTTAATAACGCTACACAGGGAACTCCTTGTCATCTACATGTGCATAATTACTCTATTCAGTATTGTGATATGCTCTATTCTGTTATGTTATATTGCAAAGCGCTTGTAAGGATTTTTATTTGACTACTTTACCTACAATGGCAGTCTAAGTGAGACGTCCTTGTCAATTGCCCATAAATAATCTACAATTAAATTATAACTTTAAACATAAAAATGATTGCAATTACAAATGCAAATAGCTATAGAAATATATATATAATTCTAAATATAAGTATGGATGGTGGGTATATCGCGCGTAAATATAATCTAATAATAATAATAAATATAAAATTAGATTGTTTTAAACTCCGTTTAATAGAGTTTTCCCAAGTTGTTCTATCAGACAATCTATACATATAAGTTACAATAATCCAACTACAAATTTGATATCGCATTCCGAAATTGAATAGGCTTGATCTCATAATGGATATTTGATCTAGCTATGGATTTCACATGAGAATTAATATCAACAGATTCAACAACGGCCAAGGCCGCCCTATTATATATAATATTATTAATATTGGTAAGTTACTGTTCTATTGCGATGAGACATATCTCCGCACAGACGGACTGATAGCTGCCAGTGGTCTTCGGAAGATACCTCAGTTTTGATCTGGATTTTCTCGATGGAAGTCAAATATCCTAATCCGGATTATGAGATCGCGATATAAGCCATCTATATCATATTGCAATAGAATTACATAATCCGAACCTTGCGTGCGTTTTTCAACGTTAAGAAGAAATATACTTTACACTTTACTCTTTACGCGCTGATGAAATGAGTTTCTTAAAATAGCAAAGAATCCATCATAAATCTCTTGATAGATCTACAATTGTGGCTCTTCTTATGTATCACTCACAACAAGGAAAACGTTCAACGGTATACATGTGTACTTCAATATTAAAATATTTACATATTTATATAGTTATTTGGTAATTCATAATAATAGTAATATGGTGCGGAAAAAAAATGAAAGCGAAAATGAAAATGAAAGCAAAAATAAAAGCAAAATTAAAAGCAAAATGATGTAATACACCAACCTCAGTTACAATATAGCGCTATAGATAGCAAATGACCAAAATCCCAAAATCAATTGCAAATAAAATCAAAAAATTCAAAAAATTCAAAAAATTCAAAAAATTCAAAAAATCAGAATAGAAAGTAAAAGATAACAAAATATATACAGATATATATTCACATGTTATGATGATATTAACAAAGAAACCAGCTAATGTTAAATTCATATAAGCAACGATAGATCCATTATAAGAGAAGTAGATCAAAATACTTTAGGAAGAGATAAGTAAAGAAGATTATGTCCAGTATGCATAATTTTAAGGTTAATTCAATTACACTAATCAGCTTGAAGCTTGGATCAATTTAATTTTTTATTTAAATCTCTCTTTCAATAAGATAGATAACTTTTTTCTTTGAACTTTTGAGTGTAGCAAACTTTGAATATCAAATAGCCAACTTTTATTTCGAAGTATTGAAATTGTAAGCCAACTTAGGATACTAAAATAGCCAGCCATTGACACAAATATTTCTAATATTGTTTTTGTACTTGTTTTTGCAAGTTGAAATAAAACAAATAAAGTAAGGATGTTAAAATAATTCAGATTTGACCTCAGGTGTCCGACAGTAGAGTTAAGTATCTTAGAGATTGAAGATAAAACAGACCGGATGGCGAAGAGCAAGATATCGACTAGGAGACATGTCAAGAGGAACACTATTATAGTCATGGCACATATAAACTGAGGCCCACTGAAGTTAGATGAGACGTGATATGTAGGCATGCAAGATAAAGATAACAACATACAGATAATCTAATGATGGCAAGTTGGAGATGTAAGCAGACGGCTTGTCCCACGCGGTGGAAGTCGGGAAGGACGGGAAGAATGAATTGAAGGCTGGAGTCACCGACGGCCATTGATGCAAAAAGAACTTCGGATGCGGTGGGAGGAAAAGAGAGGAAAAAGATGGTTTATATATGAAAGGAAAAAGTCGCAAGAGGGTGTCACGTGGGATGGAACGAAGGCACGTCTGCGTCTGCGGGTCGCTGCACCCCGACACTTTGGGACTCGGCCGCATGGGCACATGTGACCAGTGTGCCGATTACCAAGCGCTGACTCAGCCGGCCACGTGACCGGCCGGCTCGGATTTGTCATGCATCACTGTGCCCTGCGAGTACCTGCACGCTGCACGTTTGCGTTTACGGCCGCGGCAGCCAATCAGAGGGCGGTGCTGGGCCACCTGGGCAGCTTCTTGTTTCTTAAGGGTCCTCGTGTTCAGGTCTTCAGCCGTGCGCTTCCTGATTGGGGAAACACACACACGACAGGAAAAAAAAGCATGAAAAGTCAAATGAAAAAAAAGCAATATAAAACGGCTTTTTTTCCTATTTTTTATTTCTTCCAAATCTCAATAATCATTCATATTCCCTTTTATTTAAATGGCTCCAAAGACTGAGGGTGGCAATGCTGCCTACCATAATTTCCTCAACGATTTTGCTCATATCGAAGATCCAATTGAAAGACGTCGTCTGGCTCTTGAAAAAATCGATGATGCTCCTTTCGGTTGGTACCATATCCGTGCCATTTGTGTGGGTGGTGTCGGTTTTATGACCGATTCTTATGATATCTTTGCCATTAATTTGGCTATGCCTATGCTGGGGTATGTCTTTTGGGGTGGTTCTGTAGGTGGTTCGGGTACTCCTCCTGCCGCTACTTCGAATTTGCTGAAAGTTTCCACTTCTGTTGGTACTGTTATTGGCCAACTTGGTTTCGGCTGGTTAGCCGATGTTGTAGGAAGAAAAAAGATCTACGGTTCCGAATTAATCATTATCATCGCTACAACTATCGCTCAAACAATGATTGGTTCTTCTCCTGCTGTTAACTTTGTCGCTGTTTTAACCTTTTGGAGAATTATCATGGGTATCGGTATTGGTGGTGATTATCCTTTATCTTCTATTATTACTTCTGAATTCGCTACTACAAAATGGAGAGGTGCTATTATGGGCGCTGTCTTCGCTAATCAAGGTTGGGGTCAATTACTTGGCGGCATCGTTGCTATAATTTGTGTTCGTTCCTGGAAAGGTTCCTTAATCGGTGCCGCTAATGCAACCGAATGTACTGGTGACTGTATAGTAGCTATTGATAAAATGTGGAGACTATTAGTTGGTTTTGGTTGTGTTCCTGGTATTATTGCTCTTTATTTCCGTCTTACGATCCCTGAAACACCAAGATATTCTTTTGATGTTTCAAATGAATTAGAAAAAGCTGCTGCTGATTCTGAAATGTTTGTTTCTGGTCAACTTGGTGAAGCTTCTCAACAAGAAATTGATGAAATTAAAGCTGCTACTGCTGTTTTAAGACAAAAAGCCGAAGACTTTAAAGATGAAAATGAAGAACCACCTGCTCCTCCTGTTGCATCATGGTCTGATTTTTGGGGTCATTTCTCTCAATGGAAACATGGCAAAATTCTTCTTGGAACTGCTGGATCTTGGTTTTTCTTGGATGTTGCTTACTATGGTTTATCCTTGAATAATGCTGTTATTTTACAAACAATTGGTTATGCTTCTCAAAGTAATGTTTATACCAGACTTTATAATACATGTGCTGGTAATCTAATTTTAATTTGTGCTGGTTCTATTCCTGGTTATTGGCTTGCTGTTGCAACCATTGATACTTTAGGTAGAAAAACTTTACAAATTGCTGGTTTCACAATCTTAACTGGTATTTTCTGTGTTCTTGGTTTTGCATATCATAAATTAACATCTGGTGGTTTATTAGCTTTTTATGTTTTAGCTCAATTATTTCAAAATTGGGGTCCAAATACAACTACTTTTATTGTACCTGGTGAATGTTATCCAACTCGTTATAGATCAACTGCTCATGGTATTTCTGCAGCATCTGGTAAAGTTGGTGCAATTATTGCTCAAAGTGCTTTAGGAACTTTAATTAATCATGGTTGTTCTGCTGATGAACCAAACTGTTGGTTAAATCATGTTATGCAAATCTTTGCATTATTTATGTTGCTTGGTTTATTTACATCATTTTTAATTCCTGAAACAAAAAGACAAACTTTGGAAGATATTGCTGAAAGAGTTCATGGGGAAGTTAATATTACAAAAAATCATAGAACTACTGGAAATTCAGATTCTGCTAAAACTGAACAAGAAGAAGTTTAAAGTGTAATAGAAATTTCATTTGGGAGTCAAATCTTTTTATTGGTATTACTAAAACTATATAATTAAAATTTTATGTTTTTTATGTTTGTTATTTATTTGATTACTATGTTTTTATTACTTTTTATTACTTTTTTGAATTTTTATATAATTAATGGGTTTATATACTTAGACATGGAAATAAACATTTAAACATCATTAAAAAGTTATTATTTAACAAGAAATCTTTAGATATTTTTGTATTTGTAATTGGTAACGTTTGTTATAATTTTCTGATTGGTATGGTCCCTTCTTGTGTTGATGTTTCACATACACCTTTCAATAAACTTCTAAGAATTCGAAAAAATTTTAAAAATAAATAAATAACCTTATTATATATATTGAAGGAAAAGGAACTTTAATTATTTTTTCAATGTTTTGAAATAGGTTCTCTGGACCAAGCAAGGAATTAACCTACCATCAAACCAAATTTAAATATGATGACTTTATGGCTATGATATACGGTAAGTAAACAGTTAAGTCGTTAAGTATGGGTGCAAAAATACAAAATACAAAATGATTTTTATTATGTTTAACAAAAAATCTCGAGCTTCTGTAATGAACCAATTTTGTATTTTTTTTCTTCAATACTTAAATAATATACACAAATGTAAGTATAAATTTTAAATAAACAAGAGAATTAAGCTTAGATTCAACAGTATCCTTATTATCCTTTTTCAATTTTATTTGGAATTTTAAAAATTGACCATTCATGGTTTGTGAGCACTTAAGAAATATACTCTAATACCGAATGAATATAGACTGAAGACGTTTGGTCCATTTATACTTAATATTGTCAGATATCTTTTTTAAATCCATATCTATGTTGCTATTTATTGAATATTATTACTATGTAGATAATATAAGCCTTATAGTAGAGCCAGCTAGCCTAGAGTCTAGAGACATGTGCATAGTAGTGGTGAAATGTCAACCTTAAGGGAAAGAAAACTTATAATCAATCGGTATGCTGTAATAATATCGGAGTAGATATACCCATTGTAAATTTTACAATTAATTGGTATCTTATTGTATGTATAAATATTATTCAACTATGAATTTCTACTCATCTTCTTATAAGAACACAAAACCAAAACTTAAAGCACCATATTAATTAATATTCAAGTTATAATTATCACTAATGCCTGAGAAAGAAACGAAAATAAATAAAAAATTATCCCAAATCAGATCTGATCTTTATGATTTATTTTATTCTGATGATAATGATAATAAAGGTGTTGTTTGGGAACTTTATTACAAAACGAAATTAGTTATTCAAGACATAAATAGTGTACAAACGCAACCCAAAAATATATCCAATAACAAAAGTAATACAAAATCAAAATTAAAATTAGATTTGGGTCAAGAAATACTAACAATAAATAATAAGGATATGTTAGTACTTGATGAGATTCTACAACTATTATCAATAATTCTTATGTCTATTGGAGAGGATAATCATCCAACCGCTCAATACTCTAAATTATCAACAATACTAAGGCTGTTTTATCAAATGAAAAATAAGAGACTTCATGACACTGAAACAATTATAAAATTAAAACTAAGTCTAACCAAAATTAAAATTATAATTGATAATTATACTAAGGACAAAAAAAATGATGTTATATTCCCTCTGATTGTAAACAAATATTTAATTTGTGCAGAAAGTTTAATTTCACTCGAAAGCTCAATTAACAATGAGATATTAAATATTGATAATACTTTATTACCATTCCTAGACTCTTTATTGAGCTTGAAGCAGAGAATAATCAATCTTCCTTCAATTTCCTTGTATGTGGCTTCACAGAAAACGAATCAAGATTTAAACTTATTACAAACACCTGAAGAAGAAGCAAGATTAATGGCATTTGAAAATGAATCTAGATCACTAGAAACAGAATTAAGGAATTTAAATAAAGAAATACTAGCATCTACATCTAATGTGCACCAAGGTAAAAAAATCATTTTCTCCCTTTATGAAGAATGCAAAACTCTTTTCCAAGATTTTTGTGCAAGCAGTTATAATTATAAAGAATTAATGGATGATAAATTAAAACCAATATATGAACAATTGATTGAAATGAAATATTTTTTGGATAAAAATATTAGTATAATAACTGTTGGAGAGCATAAATGGACGATTGAGAATATGGAAAAAAATATGGTTTCAAACCAAATGAAATTAGAAAAAATTCATAATTTAAGAAGTAATGGCGTCTTTTCTGGCGAAATAGGAAAACCTTTACAAGGTCAACCTACTATTATATATCTCATTGGAAGATGTTTTTCCTTGACTCGAAACTTCTTTGAATTAAATGACACGATTTCTGAGTCTTTGGTGCCTGTATATACTGAACTAATGAGAGCTAGAAATTTTCTAGCGGATTTAAAAGATCGCGGTGACGTCAAAACTTCAGAAATGTTAACTATGTGTAATTCTGTAGCTATGAAAGCTACAAATAAACGAGTCAATGGGGAATTCTTGGCTGACGATGGATCAGCTCCGATAGGTCAGGACATTCTTTCTACCACCTTGAATGAATGTGTTAGTATTTATTACGAAATAACATGGAAGTGTTCAATTGATATTGAGTAAAGTGATAAAAGTGGTTGCAAATAAGCAATGATACTAGAGTATTGATGTGTGGGAAACACAACCCCAGGAGAAATCTACCAAAACTTACGAATTACATAGATTATATAATTTGATAGGAATATCTTATATTTAGCCAGTTTAGTACATTTTTAAGAAAGGAATCAGACTTTTGAGTATTTGTTCTTCACAAGTGGATCCATTAATCTTAACAAGTTATCGTTTGAACTGAAAAAGTGACAAGTCGTGATAGTAGACTAGTTTCAGACAGTTCTTCTTTTTTGGTTGAGTTACTGATTATTGAGTTTTCGACCATAAAAGCATTATTGTGAGAGTTTGTGCTTTCTTTTAGATATTTGTTGTCCTTATTGTCTTTTGCGCTAAATCTGCTCACCCTTAGAACATTTCACAAGGAGTCGATTGGCTTTTTGGTATAACTAGGAGAAACTGGCACATAGAAACTTTATTATATAAATTTGATTTATATTACTTAAGCTTATAATAAAAAAATCTATTGAAGTTAATTTTCTTTTCGATTGAGAAGTTATTCCGAAATCATACCAATAATCAACGGCGCATAGAACTCAAATGAGTTAGCATACTCGGATGCCACAACATTGTTATATTACAACCATGAATTACAAAACTAATAGCAAATAAATATTATTATGAATAATATCACTAGGTTTTGTTTGATCCTTTTGATAATACTTGTTTAATTTTTTCGGCATTTTTTGTTGTGGTGTCAGATTGTTTCCATATGCTAACGTGTAAGGTTCGGTAGATCTACTAGATCAAGTTACTAAGTATTAGTCCAAAAACAAAATGATTAAATCATGTGCAATAAAAAAAAACTCCTTCTTTCTCCTGTGATGAACATCTGTTGTATATTTTCTCTAATAGTTAAAGAATATATGTAACTAATTGCAAATAATGCGAGAATTAAGTTTAATCTCTATATTCTTTATCATCTTTTTCAACAATTTTATTTGAAAAATTTAAAGATTGTATTGGGATTGTGAGCGCTTAAGAAATATACTCTAATACAAAAGACTGATGAATAAACTGAAGAGTTTTGGGCTATATACTTAATATCGTGATTTAAATTTTACAATTAATTGGTATCTTATTGTATGTATAAATATTATTCAACTATGAATTTCTACTCATCTTCTTATAAGAACACAAAACCAAAACTTAAAGCACCATATTAATTAATATTCAAGTTATAATTATCACTAATGCCTGAGAAAGAAACGAAAATAAATAAAAAATTATCCCAAATCAGATCTGATCTTTATGATTTATTTTATTCTGATGATAATGATAATAAAGGTGTTGTTTGGGAACTTTATTACAAAACGAAATTAGTTATTCAAGACATAAATAGTGTACAAACGCAACCCAAAAATATATCCAATAACAAAAGTAATACAAAATCAAAATTAAAATCAGATTTGGGTCAAGAAAGATTAACAATAAATAATAAGGATATGTTAGTACTTGATGAGATTCTACAACTATTATCAATAATTCTTATGTCTATTGGAGAGGATAATCATCCAACCGCTCAATACTCTAAATTATCAACAATACTAAGGTTGCTTTGTCAAATTAAGAATGAGGAACTTCATGACACTGAAACAATTATAAAAATAAAACTAAGTCTGACTAAAATAAAAATTATAATTGATAATTATACTAGGGACAAAAAGAATGATGTTATATTCCCTCTGATTGTAAACAAATATTTAATTTGTGCAGAAAGTTTAATTTCACTCGAAAGCTCAATTAACAATGAGATATTAAATATTGATAATACTTTATTACCATTCCTAGACTCTTTATTGAGCTTGAAGCAGAGAATAATCAATCTTCCTTCAATTTCCTTGTATGTGGCTTCACAGAAAAAGATTCGAGATTTAAACTTATTACAAACACCTGAAGAAGAAGCAAGATTAGTGCCATTTGAAAATGAAGCCATATCACTAGAAACAGAATTAAAGAGTTTAATTAAAGAAATATCAACATCTATTGTACACCAAGGTAATACAATCATATATTCCCTTTATGAAGAATGCAAAATTCTTTTCCAAGATTTTTGTGCAATTAATCATAATTATAAAGAATTAATGGATGATAAATTAAAACCAATATATGAACAATTGATTGAAATTAAATATTTTTTGGATAAAAATATTAGTATAATAACTCTTGGAGACCGTAAATTGAAAAATCATAGTATGGCGAAGAATTTGTTTTGGAACCGAAAAAAATTAGATGGAATTCATAATTTAAGAAGTAATGGCGTCTTTTCTGACGAAATAGGCAAACCTCTACGAGGTCAATCTCCTATTATATATCTAATTGGACGATGTTATTTTTTGACTAGAAAATTTTCAGAATTATATGACCCGATTTCTGAATCTTTGATGCCTGCATATAATGAACTGGTGGGAACTAGAAACTTTTTAGCGGGTTTAAAAGAACGCGATGAGGTTAAAACTTCAGAAATGTTAGCTATGTGTAATTCTGTAGTTTCGGAAGCTACAAATAAACGAATTGGTGGGGAATTTTTGGTTGTTGATGGATCGGCTCCGATAGGTCAGGACATTCTTTCTGCTCTCATGAATGAATGCATTACTATTTATTACGATATAGAAGGGAAGTATTTAATCAATATTGATTAGTAAAGTAATAAGAGTTGTTAAATATGAGAAGTGATTCCAAATTAACTATGAATTTAAATTCCAGAATTTAAAGAGAAGTTGTGTTGTTTCTGCAAAAAAAAAGAAAGAACAAATTGATTATTTATATTGAAGGTGATAACAAGCCACTTCAAACTTATTGATTGTAAGACATGAGACGGGTAATACAATATCTATAAGTATGAATTGTACTCAAGCCTGTAACATTATTATTGGCTTTAATTTACCATCTATGATTCTTTGGTTGGTTATAACTGCTTGCACAAAAATCTTCAAGAGTATTGCATTTTTCATAAGGGGAATAAATGAAAATTTTATTTACCTTGGTATAATAGATGCTGAAATTTCTTCAATTAAACTCTTTAATTCTGGTTCTACTATTTAGTGGATTCAATTTCAAATGGCGTTAATCTTGCTTCTTCTTCAGGTGTTTGTAATAGTTTAAATCTTGAATCTCTTTCTGTGAACTCACATACACGGAAACTGAAGGAATATTGATTATTCTTTGCTTCATATTCAGCAAAGAGCTATTGATTGAACTTTCGAGTGAAATTAAACTTTCTGCACAAATTAGATATTTGTTTACAATCCTGGGGAAATGTAACATCTTTGAATATTTTGTTCCATATGGAGAAATAAACTTGATCAAAACTTATAACTCCCACCACATTTTATATTTATACAATAGATATTTAAGGGAATCATTTCAGGCCTATATACATTTTATTGTGCCTTATATGTACTTAAAGTAGATATATATAGATGTAAATAGCTAATAATTGAAAACCAAATATTAATCATGATAAATATTTAGATTGCATCAACATTAAATTTCAGATCTATAATGTATAAGTTACATTAAATCGCTATTAATCTTGTTAAATTTAAACAATAAATTGATTCATATTTTTCAAATATTCTTCAGTCCAAGAATCTAATTTCAATTTATCATCATCATCTGAATAGTAAAAATTAAAGAGTAACTTAAAAGGATATAAAGTTGCAACAAAATAAATATCAGCATAACATAGTTCATCACCAAATAAATATTTACCTGATTTAAATTTAAAATCAATATTATCATTTGTTAATCCTTTTAAATCCAATAGAGAATTAGATTCTAATTCTGCTTCTAGTTTAGTTTTAGTAGAGTCCATTAATTCTTTTGAAAGTTTACAATCAGCAAGATTAAGACCCCACCATTTACTTCTTGTTTCAGCTAAGTATTGAATATCACGTTCTCCAAGAACGGTTGGGAGTAAACCCATCATAGCTGGGAAAATGGTGCCAGTGAGAGAGGACATGTATTCGGAAATTGGTTTTGTGAAAGCAGACGATTTTTCTGTAGGGAAAACAGTAGGCGAAGGTGCAATTTTTTCCAAATAATCTCTTATCTCATCAGATCCCATAATAGTCTTATTTTCATGAGTCAAAGCTGGTAAAGTGTAGAGTGGACCTTTTGAACCATCACCGGGAAGGGGAGTAACACCTAGTTGTTCTAAAGTTTGCTGAATATCAGGGAATGGGACCCATTTAGTCTCAAAAGGAATTCCTTTAAAATTAAGCAAAATTCTTGTTTTCAAAGTATTTAGAGACCAAAATTTAGGTTCCAGACTTGATGGAATATCGTAAAAGATGAATTTTTGATTTTTGATTTCAGTCATGTTTAAATTTGTTAATTATGAATATAATTGCACTCTATACTTTTAAGAGAAATCACTTCTTTATATAGTTTATGACATGGTATTTATAATATGAGAATTTCAGTTTCGTCATCTCTAAATCCAGCTATAATAATACATCAAACAGAAATATTCAACACGTTTCAATCAGTTATCTGGTGGCGATTATTCAATAATATAGTAGTAGTTTCAAGAAATTTGTGGCAAATGGATGAGAAGTATTATAAAGTCCTTTATAAGATCTTTTAATTACTAACGCTAGCTATAGTATTATGAGAATATAATTAGGGTGAGACATCTCCTCAAGATTGTGGCTGTGCGTGCTCGCCTGCTAATAGAGGTATGTAATAGAGGTATAAAAATCACTGATAATCAGAATACACACCTATCAACAAATAATCACTTTGTAATAAACAGAATTGGAAGTTCATGATGTATAGCTATAGTCATTTTCAGTTTATTTTCATGATAATTAAGAAAAATTAATGATCAATATTAGAATCTAGCTTATTGTACATATAATAATTAATTATGGCCGAAAGTCGCCACCGGCTGGAGTTCATTCACAATTGTAATATCGATGAAACCGGCTTTTGAATTTCAGTTGGAGGACAGAGATATTTGCCCCAATTGGTAAGGACGCTTGTCGTATATTTGCGATACATTTACATGGATTGAGCCCTCCGATTTTCACTTACTAGTAAACTCTCCAAACTGTGTCAATCTCACTTTTTGTCATCCTCCAGTGGGTGCTTTGGATCCCCTGAGACTTCTATCAGAAGATGGGACAAACCGCTGGCCTTTTTTGCATTGAACACATATTGGATTCTGAGCACAGTAATAGAAGGTGGCATTACACAAGTTCAGCAAAAAGATCCTCTACGCACCAAGATCAAATATTATTTCAAGCCACCAGCCGAAAAAATATATTTTTATACCGGCAATGATCTACGCCAGAAAAAAAATACTATTTTCTCTATCATTTGGGGGTTCAGGAAGACTGGTTGGCTTTTTGGTGTGTTTCTATACACCACTAGAGGGCAACTTGCTTAAGCTCGATGAAGAATTAGAAAGAGATCATTCCAATAAAAGTAAATCGAGGGAATATCATGAAAGACTAGATCTTTTTGTGGAGAGCGGCTAACCATTCACAACATGCGTAATATGCGGAGATCTATTCTTGATTTAAGAGTTTACAAGGAGCGATCAACATGTAGACAGAGCTCAAGTTTCACCCTTAAACACCCCGCGCCCTTGAAAAACAAAATTAGGCAATTAAAAGGAATAAGAATGTATTAGGATAGGTAGTGTTACAGAATATTTAGTGTATTTTTTTGTGTATGTTGGAGGTTTTAGTAATTCTTTTTGAGGTCTCAGCGACTCTATCACGAACAATGCCACACCCCTTAAAACCGTAGAATCAGACCAGTTGGAAATATCCACAAATACAGACACCTCTTTGAATTTGGAATTCAATATTTTACCAATTAAACTAAATTCTCAATATATATGATATTCTTCTCAGAAGTCTTCTTTCTCTTTGACTAAATCTGCATATATATATATATATAAATGTCGTGTCACGTGGTCAAATTGGGAGATTTTTCCACTCCACTCACCGAACTTTGAAATCTTCAGAATATATAAAATATGTTTTCCTTGAGATCCTTCTCATTCTTATCCACAGTCAGTATGTTTTTATATCCATTATTTTCAGAAGGAGAAGAAGAAAAAAAAAATATTCTAATTACTTTTTTAAAAAAAACTAGAGCCGATTGTTTCACCACTAACACAAGTTGGTAACCAACAACTTGGGGTTCGTTTTCTACATGAATATTCACCAATTCATAGAATCGTTCGTAAACAGCACAAAGGAAGAGTACCTGTACGTATCGGTGGCTCTCAAAAGGGATCTACTATCGAATTCGCTGAATATGGGCTAAGACTTAAAAGTGAAGGTGTTCGTTTAGCTGCTATTCAACTGAAAGCCGCGGATGAAAGTATCATGAGAGCACTTAGACCCGTTAAAGGTAAATTGATTAGAAGAGTACATACAAACGTTGCTGTTTGTACAAAAGGTAATGAGACTCGTATGGGTAAAGGTAAAGGTCCATTTGATTATTGGGCAGTTAGAGTTCCTACTGGTAAAATCATTTTTGAAATTAGTGCTAATGTTGATGCACATATTGCTAGTGAAGCATTAAGAAAAGCTGCTCAAAAATTACCAGGTGTTTATGAGGTTATAAAGAAAAGTGATACTCCTATGTATGGTTTAAGACTTAAACAAGAAATTGCTAAAGATGTTAATTATTTGGAACAGAGAAGGCTTAATCCAACACCAAAGGAACTTAACGTTATAAAATCAAAATTAACTCAGTTTAAGACTTTTAGAGGAAGGTAAAAATGTAGAAATATATTTTATTCCTATACTACTACATATGTAATCTATAAATGTTATTGTATATAGTTATTATCATTGAATACTATAATAGTGTGAAATCGTAAAAAGTTTACTAATTAGCAATGGCATCCCTAGACAAGAAACAAATCGTTAATAACATCTACTTTCAGATCAAAAAAATAATAATCACTTACTTTTCAATCGTTGCCATAACCTTAATAACAAATGCTTCTAAATGAAATATAGCTTTTGAGCCAAGACTTAATCGGTTATCCTATTAACATAATATCAAATGTTAATGTTTATACGTAAGATAGAAATGAATAATACTCAACTTACATATTCAGCAGCAAGACTTATGATTTCTAGCTTTAAATCTCCTTGGACTCTATTGATAAGTTCAAATGCTAAAGTTTTCAGGATTGTCCTTGGTGGGATACAATGAGAGATGAGTTCGTAAAGAGTGCTTCGAGATTGTGCAATTCTAAGACAGTTTTTTAATGTTAGAATATATTTGGGAGAAGGAAAAATATTTAGAAAGACATACCTGCTCACAGTTCTTTCAGCTTTGATACTCTGTGCTAGCATAGAAATAACTTCTTCCCAATCTGGCTTTGGGACAGGTGTGGAACCATTTAATGTATCACTTATCAATGTTTTATCGTTAATTATCTTGTCTTCATATATTATCAGTATTATGACTTACCTTTGCATTACAACTGCTTCAAAAAGCAAATATGCTTTTCTTAAATTTCTCCCACTAATTCCAACAATTTTATCTAATAATTCTTGACCATCAATACTTTCTGAATTTAATGGAATTTGTTCTGAATTTATTAACTTTATTAATATATCTTTAATTTCTTTTTTTTCAGGTGCTGGAATTCTAATTAATAAAGTTCTACTTTTAATTGGTGCAATAATATTTGAAGTTGTATTTGAAATTAAAATTAATCGAATATTACTTGAATATTTTTCCATTGTTCTTCTTAAAGCAGCTTGAGCATCTCTTGATAATTGATCTGCTTCATTAATTATAACAACTTTAAAACGATGTGATCCCGATGTTGCAAAATCAACTGATTCTGTTTGTGCAACTTCTTTTAATAAATCTTGAATTACAACACGATCATTATTACCCATATCTGATGGTGTAATTTCAAGATGATATGCTGATGAAACAATATTAAATTCAAGTTTTCTATTTGTTGGTGTAACGAAATTTCTAACATCAATTTTCATCTAAAATATTAGAAGAATAAGTTAGTTAGTTATTAAGATATAGATATGATTTGTAATTAATCACTTACTTTTTCAACACCAGGTCCAAAAAGTTCATGAAGAGTTGCAAGAATTCGCGTTTTCTTACCAGCTCCAGAAGGACCATACACTAAAAGATGTGGGAAATCACTTGATGATGCCTAAATTAAATTATTAGAACAACTGATGAAACTTTCGTATGTTTGAAAAACACTTACCAAAGCTTTTAATCTTGCAGAGACACCATGATGATAATCAAGTGCATCTAATGTTTTAGGACGATATTTATCAACATATAAAGACATTTTTGATTAATTGGTTAATAGTCTTAAATTTTTATTGTGAAATATATATGTAAAAGACCTTGAAATTTTGAAATTTCGCGATTTGTTGTTTCGCGTTTTGTTATTCTGTCTCTGTGAGTATGGATGTATCGATTCGAAATCGAAAAATCATTTTTATTTTCATTTACAAAATATAAATCTACGTATATATATGGATAGATATTTGATTTTATAGTTAGGCAAGCTGATGAGTTGATGTCTAAAAATTGACTCCAGCTAAAGCTATAACTTCTCGTGGTATAAGAGTCTTACGGTGATTCGGACTAGTTTCGGTAAAATCAAAATATTTAGTTCATCTAGAGGTCGACAACAACAAACCCTAACCATCGATGCACTACTAAGTAAATAGTTGGCATAAGGTTTTTGAATGTTCGGCAGATTTTGTTATCAGTATGTTATCAGTATGTTTATCATGTTGATAAAATATATGTGCAAGGCCATTGGAAATAACATTCACGTTCTACAGTTTTATATATAATTGAGTAAATAACACAACTATTAGGTATGGACTTTTTCATTGTGTTCCAGGTTTTCCATTATACTAGTTCTGCAAGCTAAATTTCATTCTCTACCATTGATCATGAAGAGTTGTAACTATGAATATTTCTTTTTGACTCATATCATATCAAAGGATTGACTTATAATTACACCTGTAATCAAAGTGATATATTATTTGAAGGCATGAATTTCAAATGATATTATAAACAATTAAAGTCAGCACATGGCTGAAACTAAGTGGAATGAATGACTGTAATGGAATATCCACGGCCGTCTAAATGCATAATTAGCTATATTATGGTTATAGTTAAGATCTTGAGTAGAAATATTCGTACATTAATAGTTAGTCAAAGCCATTCAGTTAACTATTTTGGGAGGAGAAATATATAATAGCCTGTTGGATTTGCATTAATATTGTTTGTACGATGAGAAAGCCATAATCATTAAATTTTAATTAAAAACCTTCCAGAAAGAAGATTTATACATCTTAATTTGATCATGAACTTATTTATAAAAAAACTGTATTGTATATATTTTTACCATACAATGTATTTGGTATCATTTTAATCATAAATTGATCATGATTTACAATATATTGTCTGACTTTCCTATCTAGCTATTATAACTATTAATGTTACTAGGGTCTTACTTAATAAGTTTAAATCTTAAATGTATAAATGAAAATTATCATGATCATGATCAATTTAGGAATGATTTATGAAACAATGGTAAGTTAAAGTCGATCATCATGTCCATCAAAAAAAGTTTATTTTGTTTTTGTGTATCATTATTAGCTAAATTATATAATATTAATTATTGATACAATTGCAATTGCAAATTGCAATGTTACGATATTGAATTTAAAACTAACATAGTAAATTATAATATAGTTTTTCTCTTCTTTCAAAAACTGAAAACTAAGTAAAAGCTGATATCGCTGATTAAAAAAATGAGATAAGATATCAATAAGTATTCGAATCAACTTCAATAAATAAATACAAACACATAAATAAATGATTGAAAGGTTTCTTCTTTTATAATAATGTGTATGATAATAATAATAATAATTAATAAACTAAAATAATCTAAAAGATTCCTTTAAAACATAAATTAAATATCAAAGATTAGATATATCTAAATAAAAATAAATAGAATGAATTGATTCAATTTATCTTTCTTTTTTTAATTAATTGTTAGTTTAAAAGCTTGTCATTTTTAATAATAATTAGCTAATTTTAGTGTATGAAAATAGTGTTGGTTGATTCATTCATTCGATTATCAATTATCAATTCAATTTAATTTAATTCAGTTTAATTCAATTCAATAGCAATGAAACAAATGTTAATATTAGTAAGTGAAAATGGTTGGTTAATAATGAAAATGGAATGATATGTGAAGATTTGTTCGAAAAAAAAAAGTAATGATCAATTAATCAAATGTTAATGATTCAAATCAATATATAAAAAAAGAAATATGACTTGAAATGAAGTTAAATGAAAACAATTTAGGTTATAAAGGGATAAATGCCAAAAGATTAAAACATAAACAGGTGTGGTATATAACAATCATCAACAATCAACTTTGATAGAAAAAGGACAGACAGATATACAAATCTTAACAGGTAACTAACATAATTCAAAAGGGAGAGTAAAAAAGATAACAGATTAAGATTAAAATTATCAAACAAAAAAAATAAAAAATTAAAAAAAAATTAAAAAAACAATTAAATGATAAAATGATAAAACGATAAAATGATAACAAATTATAAGCAAAATTAATCTAATATTTTTTTTGTTTTTATTTTTTCTTTTGTATTTCATTCTTAAATAAATAACACCAATTATCCCACAACATTACTATTATTCTTTTTCAATCAATCTTTTCTACCTACTCCAAAAATCATAACTATTATATTAATTTGTTTGTTTGTTTTGTTTTGTTTGTTTGTTTGTTTTGTTTGTTTGTTTGTTTGTTTGTTTGTTTGTTTGTTTGCTTGTTTGTTTGTTTGTTTGTTTGTTTGCTTGTTTGCACTTGTATGTTTTTTTGTATATCAACTTCGAATTCTTTTATAAAAAATATAATTTAAATAAAAACAAAATATTCCCTTTTCTTTTCTTTTCTTTTCTTTTTCTCAACATTTTTAAACTTTCTTGTAACTTTTCAATTATTTTAAAAAAACAAATCAAATGCGTAAATTAAACCTAAAACCAAAAGAAATTAACAAGAAAAGAAAAGAAAAGAAAAGAAAAGAAAAGAAAGGAAAAGAATTCCAAAAAGGTCAAAATACAATTTAATAACATCATCCATCTGCTTCTTTTCAATTTTAGGTTTTTGTATAATTATATATATTGTTTGTTCTAAGTTTAAAATTTGAAATCAAAAAGGATATAGAATAAATCAAACTTTTGAATTTCTTCTTTTGAAAAACCCCATTACTCTTTTAGAAGCACTTGGGTCCTTTTCTTTATCAACCCTAACATCATAAGAATAATCTTGTTGCTGTTGTTGCTGTTGTTGTTGTTGTTGTTGTTGTTGTTGTTGTTGTTGTTGTGGAACAAATGAAGAAGGTGCTTGTTTCTTCATACCTAAAAATGAATATCTATTATGTCCATGATGTCCACTATTACTATTATTATGTGATGAAGATTCATTATTATATAAAGAACCATGTTTATTTGATGAATTTCTATTATGTATAGTTGGAATTGAGGTTTGTGATGTTGATTTATTTGATTGATAATCAGTATTTGAAGGTATTGGTAATTTTGTAACATATTTTGGATCATTTTCTTCAACAACATTATTTGAAGAATTTATACCTAAGAAACTATATCTTTTTTTATCTCTTACTGAATGAGGTGTATGGGAATGAACTGCACTAACAGATGCTCTTTTACTTCTTGTTGATGATATTACATCAGAAACAGCAGAAACAGCAGAAACATTTACATTATTAGAATTACGTTTTGATGATGATGAATTATCATAAGATTCTTCACGTATTGTTTTTGGAGCAACAGGTGAAGTATTTGTAATTCTTTTTGTAAAATCAACACTTTGATGAGAATATTCATTATTATTTGTTGGATTTGAATTTTGTAAAGATTGAATTTGTTCTTGATAAGAAGTTGAGTGATAATAATTTGGTTGCATTGAAGTTGGTCTTGCCTTTCTAGTAGGTCCTGGCCGCCTTAATGGCACTGCATTTGAGACATTTTGAATTGAACTTGAATTAGAATTAGTATTAGAATCTAATGAATAATTGGCCATACCAGCTCTTATTGAACCAGTTGGAGAAGATAATTCTTCAGCAGATGGTAATCTTGGTGATAAAACAGGGCTTGGGATTTTCTTGCCAGTTATACCATTTGAAGTTGAAGATGAAGAAGGAGAAGAAGTTTGTAAATTAACAGTAGCGCTTCGGGTAATATTAGTACTTGTGTGTTTATTTCTTCTTGTTTGAGCATTATTATTCATCATTGAATTATTATTATTTGTAGTTGTTGGAATAATCATTGATTGGGCACGTGGAGGAGGAGAAGAAGTTGAAGTTGAAGCAGAATTTGATTGATTTGCCGAATCAGAAGCATTTTTCTTATACCTTGCATCCCATTCTGAAGGATGAATAGATAAAAATTTCGAATGTGGAGCTAACCAAGGATGAGCGAAAATATCCTTCATTTTGACTCTTTCTTTGGGATTTGGAACAATAATCTTACGTAATAAATCTCTTGGTAAAGCAGAAATATATTCAGGAAAAGTTAAAGGAGTTGTTGTAATATATTTATAAAGTTGAGTAATGTTATCACCATCGGGATTTAAAGGATCATCATCATAAGGTAGGTAACCAGCTAACATTGCGTATAATATGATTCCACAACTCCAAATGTCTACTTTTCTACCAGCATATTTCTGATTTGATATGACTAGTTCAGGAGCAGCATAACATGGAGAACCACAAGAAGTTGACATTAATTCCGAATAATTATTATCATGAGTTCTTGTAAATTGATTTGCAAAACCAAAATCAGTAATTAAGATATTTTTATGTTTGTCTAATAAAAGATTTTCCAGTTTCAGATCTCTATGGACTATACCTTTTGAATGCATATAATGAACAGCACTGATCAGTTGGGCGAAAAGTTTACAGGCAACGGGTTCTTTAAGGCATTTGTGGTTAAGGATATGGTCGAAAAGTTCACCTCCTGAGGCGTATTGAATGACTATTCCAATGTACTTGTCATTTTGTAAAACTTCGTGTAATCTGACGATATTTGGATGGGACAGGCGTTTTAAGGCCGATATCTCTCTATGAACTTTTGTTTCGCGAGAAGAACCTTGAGGAACAGAATCTCTTCTGATAAGCTTGATTGCAACGTGCTCGGGAGCCGGCTGGGATCTCTGCCATGCCAGCTTTACTTTTCCAAACTCGCCCTCGCCGAGAGTGGAGCCGATTGTGTAGTGGCCAAAACGGACTTCCCTTGAAGGAGTTGGGTTTTGTTGTTGCTGTTGCTGTTGCTGTTGCTGTTGCTGCTGGTTGATAGGCAGTTGCTGTGTGAGGTTCGATATTCCAACAACACTCATTTGAACGAAATGTGAAAAGTAAAAGAATGAAAGGAAAAACACAAAAGAAAAGTAAGAAAAAAGAAGTTGGAAATAAATATTAAAAATATCAGAAGTGCGAATATTATTTATTTTGAATATCAATTATTATTAAATAAATATATTTTTATTTTTGAATATTTTATTTTTTATTTTATTTATTTTATTTTATTGGTGAAAAAAATAAAAATAAAAAAGGCGATTTTGTGATCCAAAAAGAACAACGTCAATAATAATATTCCTCCGTTTTCGGCCACATCCACGCTCGTTTCTGCTGCTTGCATATCCATCTGCTTTTAACCGATGGATATCCGCTTACTGCTTTTACTGCTCAGTTGCAAGCAGGTTCGTGGACTTGGCCATAATTATACACCTTTAACTACCAGCCCCATATACAATCCATATCGATACATCTTGGAGATCGGCTGAACACATAGATAGAACACATACCAACTACTAACCCAATTGCAACATTTAGGATGTCGCAATATAGCAATTAAGATTATAACAGTATAACAATAATATTACAAAGGTTCGTTATTTTCTCATATAAGGGGTAATAATTTCAAAATTTAAAGTAAAGGTTTCATAATATAATGAATGGTGCTACGGCTACCAAGAAATATTAAAGAAGCATCTATAAATTATACTTACGGAATTTGTTTTATAACCTTTTCTAGTTATAAAATGATTCCATTTAACATGGAAAAGATAATAGTAAAATTAAATTAAAGGATATTAGTGGAAAAGAATAAATATATTGAAAAGAATAATTGAAAAATGATCATGAATATTAATAATATCGTTAATGCTATAGTTACGATACCTATTAATTCCCCACGGTTCCAAAAAAGTCTATTTATTTTCTGTTTAAAGTCCCTACGATGACGACGATGATTACAATGTTAGATAGGTTTAGAAAATATTTGAGACATTACACATCTTTAATCCCAGATATATTTTTATCTTATACTTAATAAATCAATAAGAGTTATTACATCATTGATATCGATATTGTTCGACTCTCAAGCTTTCATTATCCATAATATTCATATAAAACAGTAGAACTACCAAGTTTAAACTAAATAATTGCACAATTTCAACAGATAATAAACTTACCTCTTTTTAAATTTATGATTATGATTTATAATTTATAATTTACAATTAAATTAATATCTATTAAAATCTATCCTATGTGAACCTGTAATTATGTAAACCAATTGCAATTTTAAATTTAAGATATCACGGCAACGTTTACGGAAGTAGTAACTTATCAGGTAACTTAAGAAAATTTATGTCAAAGTATTTTCAAAGATTATATGATATACCATATTATAAGCAAGTAGTGATATAATTAAAAAAAGAGCAAAAGGGAAATGATCATGACCAGTTATATACCTGACAACATATTGAGGATGAATAATGATAAGTTAGAATTATAGAAAAGGAGAAGAATATCCCAATTACAATAATATTTATTAAAAAATTAAACGCTAAACCTTAAAATGCCATAATCCCAATTCAAACAATTCTTCCACAATTATAAAACGTTTTGTAATAATAATGCACAGAACTTTTAAATTCGAAAATAATATGAATTTATTGAATAAAATAATAAGTAATTACTTGCTTTTTAACTGAACTCAGTTAAAAAATTGATCAATTGAAACAGTTTTCATGATAATTATTGAATTTTCAACGCTGGCTGTGCTTTTTAAGATAATTTATTATATATTCGTGTACTCGGGTGGGTGTAAGAACTAAGAAGTCTCGGGTGTGTCACCAGCAACCTAGCCTCCTTGATAATACCGCCCAAACCCAGCACTTTTATCAAAAAGTATATGATCTTTTTTAGTATCAACTACAATCGTAATCGCAATCTCAAAGATTATAAGCCATAATTAAAAATACAGATTTAAGCGATGACATTAATACATTTCGTTTGTCCATTTTCCACTCTCCACCTCAATTGTAATTGACACACGGCCCAACGTTTCATGATTGATGTTCATGATCATTACTTATTACAAATTTTTAAAAAATCATCAAGCCCAGGTCATATTAATATTTATAAATTTTTATTTCAAAAGTTTTCAAAAATTACACACATTACTATTTAAGTAGAAATATTATAATTACATACTCACATATACCATACGCGTTAAATTATAATAGCTATTATAATAGCTAAACTGTATGTGCCGTGGCGATGATATCTCTTTTAAAGGCGTGAAAAAAGAACCCTTTACTGTTAGACTTGCGACGGCGTCGTCTCTTGTTGCAATAAATTGTTAAAGCCAAGTAACCTTATATTTCTTACATTTGATAAACGAAGCTCTATGCAAATATTAATTGGAGTGTCCTATAGGTAATTAATATTTAATGCACATAATTTGGTGTATACAAATAAGTTAAAAAAGGATCTTCATAGGTTTTTTTCAATTGCAATTGGAATATCATAAACCACATATCAATGTAAATGACAAATTGACAATTAATTATTATTATTCAAGACAATTCAATTTAGATGACTTTTTATCACCAAAGATCTTCAATCTTGGATCTCGATCCAACAAGAACAAAAAATCAAAAACAAAATCTAAAAATCACCTTATCGTTATAGTAAGTTCAAAACGCTCACCACAAATTTATCCGAGGCAGGAAGATAACTTCCCAATTTAGGAAGGTACTTGGAAGGTCATCGCTTTCTAATCGTGCAATCGTTCAATCATACGGTCACATTGTTTTACACGCTTAACGTATAACAGTTTCAACTTTCATTTCCAAATTTGAAATACAAAAATATCAATTATATATATATTTCTTTGGAATCTCAGCTGTAAATTGTTATTTACCATGTATGCATAACTATTTTATTTTAGAACTTTTAGAACTATATTAATCAAAAATATTTCTATTTTCTTTATTTTTCAAACCTGAATATATAAAACTTAACTTCTTCTAAAAAAAGGTAATAATTGATGCCGTATCCGTTAACTGATATAAAAGATAGTTAAATGCATTGAACTTCATGACTTAATGCGGGGTCTTGCGGTGAAGCTAGTACATCGATATCCGGATCCATCTCACTGAAATTTATAAGATAGTTCATAAAAAGTCCAAGTTATAGCTATAATAAGAATGAACGTTAACATTCCACGTACCATATTAATTGTAAAAAAAATTGTACTACTTTGAAACTTCCATGTTTTAAGAACACTCCGCCACAAAAGCATGGTAATCATTAAATCATAAATCATACATTACACATTTACGCAGTAGTACACAAATTAAATTGTAGCTAGCAAGATTGGAAACTGTTAGAAATGCATTTATGAATCATGAATATCTGATATGCAGTTAATCCGCTTAATTTCGGCCATAATGATAATTATCTTATCAACACGTGGGTGGGCGATTATTTAGTTTAAAATAAGTGGTAGTTATAACTATTTACATATATTTTGATAGGAATATTTAGAATGTTTATGGTATAAATATTAGAATAGAATATTGAAAAGTTGAATTACTTTCCAATACAAAAGTTACCAAACACAACTCCTAAAATTTCTTCAACACCAATACTTTCACCAGTTATTTTACCAATTCCATCAGCAGCAAATCTTAATTCTTCAGTAGCGAATATAACATCTTGATTTTCATCTTTAGTAAATTCAATAAATTTATTTAATCCATTTAAAACATCATTTTCTAATATATCTTGAACTCTTTGAGATACTCCAATTGGTTCTTCTTCATCAATTTGTGTAATATCTTTAAAAATTGTTTTTAATCCAAATGTTAAATTTGAAATTCCTTCTTTAGTTTTACAAGAAATTTTAAAAAAATGATTTTTTGGTATATTTATCATCATATTTGAATAAATTGAAATTCGATCATTTATTAATTTTAATGGTATATCATCACATTTATTTAAAGCAATTAAAACTTTTTTATCATTATTATTTGTTAAATCATTTATTTGATTAATTAATTCAGGATCCATTTTTAAATTTGATATATCTTCATTTATTGGTAATACAAAAAGTATTACATCACCATCACCTGCTTTCACTTTTGCTCTTCTTATACCTTCTGCTTCAATTTTATCAATTTTTGAAACTGATCGAATTCCTGCTGTATCTCCAATAATTACTTTATAACCATCAATATCAACTGGAATATCAATTGTATCTCGTGTTGTACCTGCAATATCACTAACAATTACAGCATCTCTATTAACAATACTATTAAGTAGCGAAGATTTACCAGCATTTGGAGGTCCCAAAAGTATCAATTTAATCCCATTATGAATTAATTCTGATTTTGAAACTTGCTTTAAATGTTTATTTATTTCATCTTGTAACATTGAAATATTTTTAGAAACTTTTAAAAATAATTGATTTGTTGAATCAATATCTGAATCATCAGCAAAATCAATTAAAGCAGTTAATAATGCCATATTATTTAAAATTTGATTTCTCCATTTATCATATAATAATTTATTTTTACCTGTTGCATTTGAAATTGCTGCTTTTCTTTGAGTTTCTGTTTCAGCATTAATCATTTCTTTTATACCTTCAGCTTCCGTTAAATCAAATCTTCCATTTATAAATGCTCTTCTTGAAAATTCTCCCTTTTCAGCATACCGTATTGGAGTTTCTGATGAGTTTAATTTTTTTATTGAATCAAGAACTGCTCTAATTATAGCTGATCCACCATGTAGATGAAATTCTAAAATATCTTCACCGGTATAAGATTTTGGTGCTTTGAAATATATGGCAATTGAATTATCTAATACTTGTGTTTTCTCTTTATCTTGGTATAATTTTGATAGTATTACTGTTCGTGGTTTAGGTATATTTTTACCTGTTAATGATTCATAAATCTATAATTTAGAATTTAGTTAGCACAAAACCAATAATGATTAAAAAAATCATAATTTTTGGATTAGATATATTTCTTACTTACATGTTTACAATCATAACCAGAAACACGAACAATAGCAATTGCTGCTTTACCAGTATGTGTTGAAAGTGCATATATCGTAGGTAATGAACTTGTAATTGGTTTATTATTTGAAATATATGCTAAACCTCTACTTATATTTTTATAATTATAATTAAATTTATTATTATTAAATCTAATTATATATTGATGATTTCTTATAAATTTTAACATTTCCGAATGGTTAAGTTAATGTTTTTTGGTATCATTGATTAATATTTGTGATGATGGTGGTGGGTGAGTTTGAAAAGTTTTGTACCGCACATACACACACAAAATTTAACCTCTTTTAATAAAATTAACTATTATGACCATACCATCATCAACATCATTACAATTGTATATCAAAAGGGCAACAATATCAATATCTAGGTAAATTAAAATGAAACTGTTATAAAATTATATGAAATATCTCAAAAATTAATATAACAATAGGTGTAGAAAATGTTTTTCAACTACAACTTTTAAATTTCATGAGAATCCATTGGTGAGTTTGAGTTTTATATCATCTAACTGACTTACCACCATTTAATTAATCATTTAACTCTTTGTCTTATATTAGGGTCTTCCTAAAGTCAAATCCAATTTGAATAGTTCTTCATCACAATCACCGTCTATTCCACGGATGCAAAGAGGTTTACCAATAAAGCAAAGAATTCCTGGAGTTGATAAAGTTATTCTTGTATCCTCGGGAAAGGGAGGTGTTGGTAAATCTACAGTATCAGGTAAGAATTTACAGTTTATACAAATGATATTGATATTGATATTGATATTAATGATGATTTTTTTAGTGAATCTTGCATTGGCTCTTCAAGCGCAAAATAAAAAAGTAGGTATATTAGATGCTGATTTATTTGGTCCTTCAATACCAAAACTTTTAAACTTATCAGGAGAACCACGAATCAACCAAGAAAATGGTAAATTAATCCCTCTTATAAACTACGGCTTAAAATCAATGTCTATGGGTTATTTAGTATCTCCTGATGATGCTATAGTTTGGAGAGGTTTAATGGTAATGAAAGCCCTTCAACAATTAATATTTGAAATTCAATGGGATAAATTAGATATTTTAGTAATTGATATGCCTCCAGGAACTGGTGATACACAATTAACAATTAGTCAACAATTAATTATTGATGGAGCAATTATTGTATCAACACCACAAGATATTGCATTAATTGATGCAATAAAAGGAATTACAATGTATAATAAAGTTAAAATTCCAATTTTAGGAATTGTTCAAAATATGAGTTATTTTATATGTCCAAATTGTTTAAGTGAAAGTCATATTTTTGGTAATGATTTTGGAATTATTAAACAATGTGAAAAAAGAAATATTGAATTATTAGAATCAATTCCTTTAAATTCAGAAATTTGTGAATATTCTGATTTAGGTAAACCAATTGTTGTTGTAAAACCAAAATCTTTAATTACTAAACCATATTTCGATTTGGCAATTAAAGTCATTTCTAAATTATATAAATAAATAATTAATATATGGTAAATACATATAAAGTCTACACTATTTTGTATTTTTCTTTCTTTCTTTCTTTCTTTCTCACAAATAAAAACTAATATTTTTCTAATCATTTATTTTATTATTTCAATTGCTTTTAAATGATAAAATAAATGGATAGAAGGTATAAATTTAATTTATTAGAAGTTTTAATTGGAAATTATACTGGTAGAGTACTTTTTGTTAATATATGGATGGGACCACTTGGTCGAGTAATATTGCATGATGCGATCGAATTATTTATCTAAACTTTATGCGAATATATAAGCTAACAAGTGGTCCATATTAACAAAAAGTACAGTGTATGAAAAAAATGATGTTTGGGTGTAGCTGACATAATCTTTTAATGCTCACACTTTTAACTTAATTGATCATGATAAAGGAATTTTAATTATATTGGTATGAATTTTGTAAAAACAGCAATATGGGGGCCTGATCCTAAAGAACAGGTAAGTAATTAGTTATTAGTGTGATATTATATGATAAAGGAATATATCTTAATTCAAATATTTCATTAATGTGGGATAATAGATGAGGAAATGTCGAGGACTTGTTAGGAGAAACGGTAGACAAATTGATCGACAACTAAGTGATTTACAAAGTGTTGAAAAGAAGACTAAAGCACTAATCAAACAAAATGCAAAAAGAGGGGATCTGAAAAGTGCTAAGTTATTTGCAAAAGAGTTATATAATACAAGGAGGCAAGAGAATCGAATGATTAAAAGTAAAGCACAATTAGAAAGTATTAGGATGCAAATGGAAGAATCATTTGCGGTTGCTAAGATTCAAGGGAGTATGAAGAGTAGTACTGGGGTCATGAAAGAAGTTAATCGGTTGGTCAAAATACCTGAGCTTATGGGTACGATGAGGGAGCTGGAGAAAGAGTTGATGAAGGTAGGTTAAAAGTTATTATTGAATTAAGTATGGAGATTCTAACAATGAAATATTTATAGACCGGGGTCATCAACGAGATGGTTGGAGACACACTTGACACGCTGGGCGAGACAGAGGACGATGACATAGAAGAGGCAGCACAAGAGGAAATTGATAAGATATTGATGGAGGTTACAGACTCCAAACTCAAACACACAGTCGAGGTTCCAACCAGCGAACTCCCAGCCGTCCCAAGTGAGCAAGAAGCTGAAGTCGAGGAAGACGATGATCTTCTAACAGCGATGAGGGAACAAATGAAATCACTGCGGTCCTAATCCTTAAGTACTTACATAACAATTTAATAATGCCCTGGCTATGCGCTTAGTAATGGAGGGGGATGGGTGTGTGGGTGTTTTCACATGCTTTTGGTCCCAACAAAATGAAATAAAATATAAATACAATTGTGAAAATAGAGCGTTGTTTTCTTTCATCATTCTAACCTAATGGACTCCCCTGGCAGCTCCACCAGTAATAATTCCCGTCTGTCTATCCAGTTTCTGCTGGACTCGCCTCCGCTGGGCTCGTACGTGGATCCTTCTGCACCCGCAGAGCTGCCGTTACCTTCTGTGGATACCCTCCAAGCAGAACAAGAACAAGAACCAGAAGACGATGTCGTTATGGCAGCCCGTGCCCTCGATAAGCTGCGTGTCCACCGCTCCCGTTCCTCCTCCACCCTCAACGAATCCCTCGGCGAGTCCCTCGAGTCTCTCAGCGAAACATCCCAGCAGATTAAAAATAAGCGTGCTGATTATGTTCATGTGAATCCACCAGAATGGGTCAACAGAGTCTCAAACCATCCTCTAATAACACATGCTGTTAAGGCATATGAATCTTCAAAATCAAACTATCCTTCCTTCAAGTACGGTGCTGAAATGGTCGAAAATATGGCCAAACCTGTCGTAAGGAAAATAAATAAGCAGTACATTTACAGACAAAGGCAGAAGCAATTACAATTACATCAACAACGAACACAACAACGTCACACTGCTACTCCACAAAGATGGACCGATGCTTTAGGTAATGCACTAACGCCAGAATCTAGACGAAGATTACGTGTTTGTCTACACCTTTTAAAACTAGCTAATAATACTTTAAATGTGAAAATTAAAAGATTAAGTGATATAATTGAAGAAGAAGAGGCTTCTCAATTTCAAAATTCAGATTCCATTGACAAAAACATGGCCCTTGAATTTGAAAATGAATCACAACATGATAATAATAATAATGAAAAAAATGAAGATTCCACAAATGGAAATGTTAAGACAATAAAAGCTGATATTATAACAACTGTTAAAAAAATTGTGAATGTTGTTTCAAATTATGGATGTAATACATTACCTGAACCAGCTCGATCAAAAGTTCGAGAATCTTTATTAAAACTTCCCTCAAATTGGATTAAAAGTGTTAATACTGTATCACAAATTCAAAGTACAAATTCATCACCAAAATTATCTCCAATGACTCCTGTTACTCCATCATCCCAATTAATACAATCCCCATCACCAATGCTTACTCCTACTTCCAATCAACAAGATTCTAATAACTTTAATAATTTTATTACACCTGCTTCTCCAACTCCTTCAATGACATCAACATCAACCACTTCAACGATAGCATCACAGTCTCAAATTCAATCTCAATCTCAACTTCAAAGACATGATTCAATTATACCTATACCATATCTACATCCTGATACTAGAGTTTTGGTATTAGCTCGTGAATCTCTTGTCATGGTTTCAAATGTTATTAAAGTAGTTGATGATACCCTTGATAAAGCAGAAGGATGGGTTGATAATTTAGAAAGGGGTAAAAAACAAAGGTTAGATGTAGATCAATCAAGTCCAAGTTCAGTTTCAAATTTAACTTCCCCTCATAATCAAAAAATAAAATCTGAAATTACTACATATACTAATACGACATCAACAACAAATTTAAATAAAAACAATGATGATGATGAAAATTTAGAAAATGAAAGTAATGATATTGTTATGAATGATGCTTAATATCTATAAAATAAATATTTATTTATATTTATGAATATTTTTATCCTCAAGTTCTCCTTTGTATTTATTGAAATTTTATTGAAATTTTATTGAAATCTTTCATGTTATGTTATATTATTAATTACATATTAGTACCCTTAAGTTATTATTATTTTTACTAGCTATTGCTTTTTTTATTTGATGATTGCATCAAATCATTTATATACTATTAATATTAAATCATTTAGTTTAATCAAAAATGATGAATATTTTATATTTGTTTTAAAAAAGAATTTAACAAAAAAAAAATAAAAAAAATTTGATATTCACATGTATTCCATCTAGATCTATTCACATGTGTGTGTGATTTGGTTTATCACAAGCTTATATTTCTGCATGCAATTTTTTATTATGGTACAGGCTGATGTGTTATGGGTCACGATTTTACATTTAGGGTGTCGGCTGATTATGGGGTGAAACCGAGGTTAGAATAAGGGTCTTGTTAACCTTTTTTGGGCACTCTTTCCCTTCTGTTTTTTCAGAAGCAATTCTTTCGGATTCTCTATTATACATTAAAGGTTTATAGTTCTGTATGTAACCCTTTTGTGTCATAACTCCTTCACATATGCATTTTACTCTTCAGTCTTAATTACTTATAATTATCTAGATCTATTGAGTTTCAGTATAAGTCATCTGTTTAGTGTTTTGTACAATATTTGTTGGGTTCTTTTTATAAGTCTGAAATTAAGCATTCTATCATATGAAATGATAATCTTAATATTAATCCTTTTGAAAAATTTCCACATTTTATTATAATAGGCTGTAGTTAATTTAAGCGCCAGCAACATGTGCTAATATAATCTTATATCTATCTATAGTGGAAATAAATAGTGTAGCTTCTAGCTAGTACTTGGGATTGCCATTACAATTAATCGGTTTGATTCTGTTTATTAATAAATCTAAACGGTTAATGAGACATTATATTAAAAGTAAAAATTTTTTTTTTGAAAGCGTGAATGAATCCATAGTTATATTTTATTTGCAATTGGAAGTTTGAAGAATTGTTTAATTGGTCTTTCACCTTAACAGATGATGACTGACCCTTTCCTTTCCAGTAGTTTATCTTTATTCTACTTGCAGCTAATTAAATACTCTAAATCTTGAGCTAACAAGCCCTGTTCAGCAACAAATCTCAATTGAATGTTTTGTTAAACGAAAGTAAGTTCTAAATTATAGGTCTACAATGTTTCCATGCTTTGCAGAGTTAAAAGGAGACTGGTGAGAAATAAATATATCCATAAATGAAGATATTATATTATGATGCATAACTCATCATATAGAATGAAGAAACTTATTGGATAATTAATAGAATATAGTAACTCGGTAGGAGCTTATACTTATTTCAACTCCATTATCTTCTTCGACATTATCTTCTTCGACATTATCTTCTTCGACATTATCTTCCTTTCCCTTTTTCAGTCCACTAAAAGTTACAACACTCTAAAACTAGTAACAATAGATTAAACCGTTCTCTAAGCCAAAAGGTATATAAAAAATACTATATATCGACAGCATTAAGCTTAGAAGTTTATATCTAACCGTTAATAGAATATTCTTCTACGTATGCAACTAATCGAGAAGGAATTCGAAACCTTATTTAGGTTGACATCATCACGACATAGAGTATATTTAGGAATGTGCACTTATTATTTTATAAAGAGATGGGAAAGAAAGACATTTCATGGCAACAACTGCTGTAACAAGTGAGGTTTCATAATTTCTATAAGATAATTGGAGATTATCCTCTTTGAAAAATTCAAAATGTTCTCTTAGCACTTGTCAATGTTTTTACTTAAATACCATTATTATTTAGTTTAAAAATGTTCAATATTTCCTCTAAATAGTGGCCTAAATTAAGTATAATATTTCCACACGTGATCACGAAAAATTAGCCCACTTCATTAAATATCTGATAATTGAACCACCTTAAACAATTTGAGAGTGGAAAAAATGACTGTCATAATTAGACAAGCTAAAATTGAGGATCTACAGAGCATGCAAAATGCGAATCTTCACAACTTACCCGAGAATTATATTTTAAAATATTACATGTATCATCAATTAACATGGCCTGAAGCAAGTTATGTTGCAGTCACAACGACCGATCCAACGGATGACTTTGAAAATGGTAAAGGAGATCCAGCTTATGTTAGAGGGAAAGAAAAAGTTGTTGGTTATGTTTTGGCGAAGATGGAAGATGATCCTAATGCTGATCCTATTCCTCATGGTCACATTACAAGTATTAGTGTGATGCGAACATATCGAAGAATGGGAATCGCTGAAAAATTGATGAGACAAGCTTGTATGTTTTCTAAAGAATTGATGAATTTTCTAATCATATCTAACTATTGATGCTTATGGTTTTAGTGTATGCCCTTGTTGAAAATTATGGAGCTAAATATGTCAGTTTACACGTTAGACAATCAAACCGAGCAGCACTTCATTTATATAAAGATACACTTCAATTTACCGTTAAAGATATTGAGAAAGGGTATTACGCAGATGGAGAGAATGCTTATTCTATGAAGTATGTTTTTTCTACTAGTATTTATGATAATCCAGAAAAAAAGTTGAAAGAAAATTAATTTCACTAACACAAAATTTTACATATTTATAGGAAAGACTTAGTTCTTGAAGAATTACTACCGGGAAATTTTAACAAGGGTGAAATTGAAGATGATTTCACAAGTGATTTATTTGCATCTGTTGCAACTGATGGTATTAAATCAATTACGATTTCCAATTGAAAAGTTACGTACATACAAGTTATAAACAGTTTATAAATTGAAAATCGAAGTAATGTAATTAAAAGCAGAATGCTTTTTTAGAATCACGAATCTACTTTAAAATGAATTATGTTGTATAGTAAAAACCATTTATTATCTATAGAGTAACTAATATTTATATTTCTATACTGACAGTAATTAAAACTTTTCATCATATCCTAGTACCATTGTATACTTCTAAACGCCAAATATAATATTTCAGCAGTATGAATAAACCTAGAGATAAGTTAGTAATTATTTCTTTAAAGAGTGAAAATTTCTTAACTCCAAAACAAATTTAACAATGATTAATTATTATCAGCCAAAATATTTAAAGGTAGCTTGGGTTTTTCCACATCGACAGAAAGTCTCGAGCCAAATGCACTCTTGTCATCATTAAATAAAAAAAATCATTGTATGGATCCTGTTAAAGATATGATAATTCTTCATACATACATACATACAAAGCAAAATTTAAAGGAAAATGTTGTTGTTAATAATAAAAAAAGGAAAGAAAAAATTTATGAAGAAGAAAATTATATTTATATATATTTTTTTTCTGATTACTAATATTTTAAGCCCTAGTATGGAAACTATTACCCGGATACGCACGTGATACATCTTTTGCCAGTCCAAATGAAAGATAATAACCAACTGGGTACTCCACAAGGCTTTAATCTGTTCTTATGTTCCGTAACTTTTAGATATTATACTAGTCTAAGTAAAATGACATCCCAAGCTCAGTATTTAGTTTTAGCGCCCAATAACGGCAGCTCTATAAGGCATTAATCAGGGAAAAAAACTACATAAACATGTTCCCACCTTCAATAGAACCAATTCAATTATTCTGATAATATATAAATACAAGAAGTCATGAGATTTTATATTATTTATATGTTAACTTTTATAATGATGTAAAAAATAAATAAACAAATATACATTAATTGATTATTCCAATTTTCAGTCCTCAACTATAATGGTGTAAGCTTTATAGCTTGTTTAATAACAGAAATAACTTTATCGATATCATTACGAGAATCATCAACTGCACTAATACCCATATGGCCAACTCTAAAATATTTTGTAGCAATTCCTTTGTAAAGTCCACCAGCTAATACAATTTTATTCTTTGCCATAAAACCTAAAAATTGTGGGTTAGTTAAACCTTGTGGAAGATAAACTGCGGTCATTCCATGGGCGGAAGTTTCACGGTTTTTGGAGACAAACTTAAGCCCTAATGCAGTTAATGCATCTTTTAATTTATTTGATGAGTCAATATGTTTTTGAAATCTTTGTTCAATATCAATTAAAATTTCACCGAGTGAAACATTTAAAGCAGTGATTGTTTGAACAGGAGGCGTTGCAAAATAAGAACCTTTTTTAGATTCATAAGATTTCATAATTGGAGTCCATCTTTTCAAATCAGCAAAAAAAGTTGATGATTTAGGTCTGCTTAAAGCAACTTCAATAGCTCTTTCAGATGCAAAACAAACACTTAAACCAGCTGGTGTTCCAAGCGCTTTTTGAGAAGCTGATAAAACAAAATCAATACCCCAATTATCAAATTCAATCTTTTCAACACCAACTGAACAGACACCGTCAACAATAACTAAAGTTGATGGTGAAATCTTATGAATTAAATAAGAAATTTCTTTAATATCTGATAAAACCCCTGTTGAAGTGTCAACATGAGTAATTGTAACCAGTTGATAAGATTTTGATTTTAACGCTTCTTCAATTGCATTCAATGGAACAATTTCACCCAATGGTGCAATTAATGTATCAACATTCGCACCATGAGCTTTTAAACAATCAGCAAATGAATCACTGAAAAATCCAGTTGATAAAACCAAAGCATTTTCATTTGGCTGAATAAAGTTTGAACCAACGATATCCCAACCCAAAGTACCCGAACCTGCCAAAACATAAGCTTGATTTTTAGGATTTTCGGAATAAAAAACTTTCCTTAATCTTGATAAAGTTTCAGAAAAAGTTGAAATAAAAGGTTCTCCTACATGTGACTGAGAAGGAGTTGACATTGCTTTTAAAACATCTGAAGAAAATTCAATAGGACCTGGGATCATTACAAGCGAATGTGATTCTTCAGTGATCTCAGATTCTCCAGATGTTAACCGAAATGAGACTTGATTTTCACTATGCCGTATTTCATCTGAAATGTGCCTATTTATCATAGAAATTCTATCCGTTGGTGCCATTTTTTTGATATTTCAAAGTCGATGAGAAACAAGGAAAAATCTTTAAATGCATATCCACAACGTTAAATAATTATTCACTGGTCACGTGCACTACATTTTCAAGTTTTAACACACACTAAATACCAAATTTGATTATTGAATATTCTCAACAACATGTCTGACTTAAAGGTATGAGATATTATTCTCATTAGATACTGTTTTGACTTTGTGTATGAATCAACGATTGCTGACCACATTCTACCATAATAGAACCTTGATTGGACCTCAAGAAGAAGACAATTGTTTGAGTTGAATGAAAGAGCTTGGAATGGCGAACAAGGTAATGAATGATTCAATATTCCCAATTCTATATCCTTATGTGCTTTTTCTAATGAACAAATTTGTGTTTTTTTTTTTGATAATTCAGATGTGTTTCAAATGGCAAAACCAATAGATTCAAGTTTAAAGAAAAATACAGCTTTCATTAAAAGGGTCAGACAAAACTTAAATGGTGATAATCAACAATCTTTACTAAAAGATATTAGTTCAATTTCTTTAGAGAGATATTTATCTGAAATAACTTCTGCTGTAACTGAAGGCTTGTTAAAATGTAAAGCAACTGCTGATGTGAGGGCTGCTGTTGAGGTTAGTAAATTATACCAATATATCTCTATTTATTAGATTATTAACAGCTTTAAAGGTGGTTTCGGCACTTCATCAACGTTTCTGTACTTCGTTTACTGTGGAATTACTCACCAATCTACTCCACGGAATAGCAAATCCTCCAAAATCATACCTCATTACTCTTTCAGATGATGCAAGGGAAAAAGAAGATGCAATTCGTTTACCAAGACAAAGAATTTTACAACGAATTTTAACTGAATTATGGATAGTAGGTGTTTTCAGAACTGTTCTAGATATTCCAAGCCCTCAAGATTTACCTCCTTTTGCTATTAAAAATACTAAAAAAGGGTTTGTTGAACCTATTGCTGTTTCGTGTTTAAAAGAAACTTTGGGTTATGAAGTTAATACTGGATATGGACTTCCTATTGCAAATATGTTTGTTAAAGTGTTTGGGGTTGATGTTCTTGGAGTAGATAATAAAAATGAATCTGATGATCCTGATGCCGCAAAACCAAAAGAACGACCATTAGTATTGGTTGAATATCAAACCCATTTTAGAGTGATTTTCAATGCCTATATTAAACAATTAATTAAAATGATGAAAGTATTGAATACTGAAATTGTGAAGCAAAGAAAAAATAATGAACGAGCCTTTATTAAAGCGGGTAAAGTACTGGAAGATTTACAAACAAAATATGAAACAAATGTCAGATTATTTGAAAAACTTGAAAATGGTTGTAAACCTATATGTGATACTTTAGGAATTGAACTTCCCGTTTTTATAAATGATGATGAGGATGAGGATGAGCCTACTGGTACTATTATTAGAAAAGATAGTATAGCTAGATCTGATACAGAGGAAGAAAAAGGAATTTGGGATAACATTGAACAAAGGAAATTCTATGAAGATTTGATTGATCTAGCTGAAAGAGTTCCCGAGACTTTATTAGCAAATGATAAGAAACAAGATGAATCAAATCAGGCGGAATTGGCTGATCAATTACAAGCAGAACTTGAAAAAGAAGAAGAACTCGAACCTGAGAAATCAAAAGATAATAATAAAGATACAACTGATGTTTCTAAAAGTAATGCTCCTGAAAGTGCTGGAACTAAAATGGAGCTGTTTCTTATTAAATTAAAAGATGCACAATCAAGAGAAGCAGTTGATGAATGTGCAATTCAATATTGTCTACTTCATAATAGTGCTTCCATTAATAGGATTATAAAATTTTTAATTTTAAGTCCTTTATCTGAACAGTACATGTTGCCATATTATAGTCGATTTGTTGCAACAGTTAGTCGATATTTTCCTCGTATCAAGCAAGAATTAATTTCTAATCTTGATCGCGAATTTAAATCTCAATTTTATAAAGGTGAAAGGGCAAAAGGTCATTATCGTTTACGTAACTTAAAATATCTAAGTGAATTAACAAAATTTGGTATTGTTGAGAATATAATAATATTCAATAAAATAAGAAAATTCATTATGGATTTAAAAACAGTTAACATTGAAGCATTATCCCTTTTACTTGATGGTTGTGGAAGATATTTATTTTTAAATCCAAGTACTCATGATATAATGGTTGAAATGTTAGATTTATTAAATAAAAAACGAAGAACTAAAGATTTGAGTGTTCAAGATAAAATGATTTTACAAGGTTGTTATTTATATATTGATCCACCAAAAGCAGTAGCAAGAGTTAAAAGAGAACAACCATTAATTGAACAATTTATTCGTAAATTGTTTTATAAAGATTTAACACCAGATAATGGGAAATATGTTATGAATCTAATTGGAAAATTAGATTGGGATGATGCTGATACTATAAGGACATTAAAAATAATTTTCACTAAAATTTGGAGGATAAAATATGGTAATGTTCGAAATGTTGTTTTTTTCTTAAAACAAATCTATTCACATCATAATGATTTTGTCATTTATGTTATTGATGATTTATTTGAATCAATCAGAAGGAACTTAGAGTTAAACACTTTTAAATTCAATCAACAACGTGTTACCCAGGTTCAATATCTTGGGTTATTATTTCAATATGATCTAATCAATCCTGATGTTATGTTTGAAACATTATATTTATTGATAACTTTTGGTCATCCTGATAATAGACCAACACCAGGTCAATATACAAGGTTAGATCCACCATCTGATTTTTTTCGAATTAGACTTGTTTGTTCAATTTTAGAAGTTTGTAGTAGTAAAATGGCAAAAGTTTTGCCAAAGAAAAAATTAGATTTATATCTAGCATTTTTCCAATTCTATTTGTTTACAAAAGATGAACTATCAATGGATATTGAATTTGCAATCAGTGATTTATTTAATGCAGTTAGGCCTAATTGGAAACGAGCCGAAAACATTCAAGAGGCAGCTAAACAAGTGAAGATGCAAATGAAAAGATCATTAAAAGTGAATGCCTCGGATTCTACAGGATCTAAAAGCCAAGATCAAAATAATAGTGTTGATCCAAATGGAGGTGATTCGGGAGACGAAGGGGAAGACCAAGAGGAGGAGGAGGAGGAAGAAGATGATGGTAAAGATGATGGTAATTCTGATGAAGAACGAGAAGCAATTTTAGCAATGGAAGAACATGCAAGGTTAGAAGAAGCAAGAATTCTGATGGAAGAAAAGAAAAAATTGGACGATGAGCTTGATAAGGAATTTCAAAAGCTTTTAATGGAAAGTAATGATCCAAAAAAGGCTGATGTAACTTCATCTAAAGTAGAAGCGGTTATTCCCACTAGACAAATGTTCAAATCTTTAGCGACATCAGATGAACAAGAACCACCCACAGATAGTAAAGGAAATGTTAAATTTACACTTATTACCAGACAGGGTCGTGGTCAACAAACTCGCTTAGTTTCTTTACCGAATAGTTCCGAAATTGTTCAATCGGTTTTAAAAGTGAAAGATGAACAATTAAAAGAAAAGAAACGTATTAAAAATATTGTTTTGAAATTAGAAAAACAACAACAAATTGATGAAACTGAAATTGATGATGATATCACAAAAGATAAAGCTTATGATATTACACAGAAAGTATTTAGTCCTAGAAGACTTTAAATAACCATATATATGGCAATATTTGCCATGAATATGCTTTGAGTCTTGATTAAAGATACTCTCCCAAAGAAATTAACCTAAGATTAATCTGTCAAATTTACTTTTAACATTGAGCTGATAGTTCTCTTGTGCAGTGTTAAGTTAAGAATCATGTTATGAATATTACTTTGACTATCAAAGCAATATTTAACATGGTTTCATACTTGTCATCAATATTATCAAGTACGATTATTCCCTGAATCTAGCTGTATAACCATAGCTAGAATCAACATTCATTTGACTGTTCATTCAATTAGTGAATCTAAAATTTTGGAATTATGAAAGAACTAATATTAATATTAATAGTCATATAATATTGGTGTAACTAGTCATTCACAATCATTTAATAAATATATCAAGATTAATGCTTACTACACACAGTCGACTGATTATACATGTATTATCATTTGACTTTAAAAAATGATTAAAACCTATCACAAATTGGAAAGTTTATTTTCTGTCTCAAATCTTCAATCTTTCTTCATACCAATACTGTAAGTTTTTACTCAAACTTTTCCAACATCTTTTTAAAGGCAGTAATATTTTGAAATACGTAGTCTACCTTTTGAGGTCTTGATTTAAATCTTAGTCATTATGGTAAATCAACTTTGATAATGAAGTTAATAATAAAGAATTTTGAATATACAAATTGATGGTAAGATATTATGATAAAGCTTAAGTGTAACGGGTACAGTCATACTATAATCACACGAAAGGAATAGGGAAGAGTAATCATATTAACAGGCGTATTTATGTTATATATAATTAAGTTATATATATGCCTGGATATTTATGGAAGCTTTACAGTAATCGGTTGTAAATAATCAATAATTGATAATTATAATTAATTATAGACATACAGTAACGTCCGGGTAAAATGTTCATCCCTTTAAATGAAATGGGATTTTGGGATCCTTCTTGACCTTAAACAGCATCTGATTTATCAGAAAATTTGAGTAAGAACTCAAATACATTATTTTTTTGGAGTTGCTCCAGATATCGATGTTTTAGTGCTTCATTTGCTTCCTGTCTTCAAACTGGATTGTTTATCATCATTGATAATATAAGATCAAGTGCCTCTCAATTTTTCCATTCTCAGGGCACGTTATGACTACGGGTGACAGAATGTTTTTAAAACCCATATGTATGTCTTCTAGATTATACTCAGTTAATATTAGCCTTACACATGATGAAGAAAGATATTATTGAATCTCTTTCAAACAATTAATATTGCAGTTGGGGCCATTTATTCATTATTAATCAGATTGGCTCCAGGCCTAGAGTGACAGCCGTGGCAAAATTATAAATACCAGATTGCAAATATAATTACTATTATCTACGTACGGAACAGTGCAGTGGCTGGTTTATATCAGTAATAATCCATGCGCCACGCATCTGCCACAATCATTTGCACTTGTAAGTTGTAAGTACTAAGTTGTAACGCTTAATTAGGGATAACGCAACTGATGGTCATCCTATATACTGAACTATATAAAGAAGTGGTTTCCCTTCAAAATATATATATCATCGCTAATAAAACACAAAGTGCAATTACATTCATAATTAACAAATTGAAACATGACTGAAATCAAAAATCAAAAATTCATCCTTTACGATATTCCATCAAGTCTGGAACCTAAATTTTGGTCTCTAAATACTTTGAAAACAAGAATTTTGCTTAATTTTAAAGGAATTCCTTTTGAGACTAAATGGGTCCCATTCCCTGATATTCAGCAAACTTTAGAACAATTAGGCGTTACTCCCCTTCCCGGTGATGGTTCAAAAGGTCCACTCTACACTTTACCAGCTTTGACTCATGAAAATAAGACTATTATGGGATCTGATGAGATAAGAGATTATTTGGAAAAAATTGCACCCTCGCCTACTGTTTTCCCTACAGAAAAATCGTCTGCTTTCACAAAACCAATTGCCGAATACATGTCCTCCCTCACTAAGAGCATTTTCCCAGCTATGATGGGTTTACTCCCAACCGTTCTTGGAGAACGTGATATTCAATACTTAGCTGAAACAAGAAGTAAATGGTGGGGTCTTAATCTTGCTGATTGTAAACTTTCAAAAGAATTAATGGACTCTACTAAAACTAAACTAGAAGCAGAATTAGAATCTAATTCTTTATTGGATTTAAAAAGATTAACAAATGATAATATTGATTTTAAATTTAAATCAGGTAAATATTTATTTGGTGATGAATTATGTTATGCTGATATTCTTTTTTGTTCAACTCTATATCCTATTGAATCGCTTTTTAATTTTTACTATCAAAATTCAGATGATGATAAATTGGATTTAGACTCTTGGACTAAAGAATATTTTAAAAACATGAAGGAATTTATTGTTTAAATTTAACAAAATTTAGCAAAATTAATAACGATTTAATTCATAGATTCTTAAATTTAATGTTGATGCATTATAATTATTAATATTGATCCTAAATTGGCTTTCAATTATTAACTATTTACATTTATAAACTTATATATATCTACTCAAATAAATAAATATAAGGCACAATAAAATGTATATAGGCTTGAAATGATTCCTCTAAATGCTCATCATTTAAACAGGAAGTCATTCCACCTAATTTAGGCAACTTTTTAAACTAGGTATTCGGCACATTGGGTCGACTTTAAAACAACAAAATCCACGGACACAACAAAACAAAATCTGGTGCTAGCATAGTTACCTTAAACGATTTTGGGATAACGGCAATAATAGAGACAGCAGCGTGCCACTGATTCTTTGTTAGAAGTTGTGTATGTATTGCATACGAGTTTTCTGAGTTTTCATGCAGGGACTAAATGTGAATTAGAGGATTATTATTGAGAAAGTATCAGCTTTAAATTCAGAGACAGGAGGAGATTGAACAAAGACTAATAATGGAATCTGAAACTCATATCTTAAGCAATGATATGATAGTAATAGAGGAATATAAAGTCGATGATGAGTCAGAAGGACCTAGGAAAGAAAGGAAGATTGTTCTAAAAATATATTTCAGAGTTAGCTGCCTTTCTTGCTATTCATGAATTCATTCTTATATTAGTTAGTTATCTATTTAGTGTGAATACCATCTATTTATCTTCTCTCAATTGAAACCTTCTAAATGAATACTTTTCTCATATTTAATCTGGTATTTCACATTAAACTTTCATGTTGTTAATCTTAAACTTTAATAGAATCCATAATCTTATCATATTTATCATTATATTTAAAATCATCGAAAAGTAATAATTTCTCAAAACTTTTGTCTTATCAGATTTAAGCTTCATTTAAATTTATTCAAGATTCATTTTTGATATATCGTTTTCCTTCAAGTTTAATCGGGTGTAACAGTTTTTCAGCTAATTGGAAATGTATCAATATCTCACCAATATCTAAATATCCTCAATTTAAAACGACAATCAGTATGTTCGTTCTCTTTCGAGGCATTACCACTAAGTATCATAACATGAACTGAAGTTTACTACAATAATTATAAGAACTCATTTGGATGCTCATTGAGTTGAATACCTGTGGCCCAAATTTTTCTCCATGGGCCTATAAGATACACAATTGGGTAGTTCAGATAAGTATTACTTAAATATATATCCCTAAAACCATTAATAAAACCAATTCAATTATAGAAGTATCCCAGGCTAAAGGCCGATAAAATAGGTCTAGAAGAATAATTATACGCTGATTCACAAAATACACATCTGCGATACGCTAATCCTCCTGAGTAGACTTAAACGGATTTTACACTGCGCTTCCGCTCATTTTCCAAATATTATCAATCCTGATCATTATGGCAGACACTGGTACTGCTTTTTTACGAAGACATACATCATCTTTATAACCTGCGATTGACATTATAAGGCCTTGCAGGAGTTAGCCTATCGGGGCATATAGGCGCTAACTTCTTCCACACACATAAAAGCTCATAGTCTATGTTCTGGAGCTTAAGGTTCGACGTATTGGGCAGCTTTTTATCTAAAACGGGCATATTTACGTTCAGATTTTAATGGTATATTACAGGTTTACGACAATACTTCATGCTATCCATAATCTTTGTTCCACCACAACTCAGATTAGGGATGCAAAAATCAGTGTTGCAACAAGTACAAATAACCATATAAATATCCCTAAAACCTTTAATAGAACTGAACTAATTCAATTTCATAAATATTCTCTCTTATTCTTATGTTATTTTTCCACAATTGTAAATTTAGGTCCCTTAGGCCTAAATATTCTAGATCAATTTTCTCTTTACTTTGGAATACTATAGATAATTCATGGCTGCCAAAACTATCTGGAATCAATGATGTAAAAATTCGAAATTTAATATTTACACGTAATTGCTCTGTTAACAATAAGCTTACAGAAACAGAAACAGTCAAATTAAGTAACAAACGTCTTAAATTTCTTAGTGATCCTATTCTTAATCATTTAGCAACATTACTTATACAATTATCTGCAAACCAACAGGCAAAAGATGAACTTTATGCATTATATACTCCAACTTACAAAACCATCGGTGAAAAAGATACTGACACAGGAAAAGTTTTTGAAGTAGGTGTTTATATTGAAAATGAATGTTTTGGTACAGGAAAAGGAACAAATCTAAAAGAAGCTAGATTATCAGCGACAGAGCAAGCCCTAAAGAATCTTGAAGTATTAAATAAGTATACTGCATTTTCAACAAATCAAACTAAATCTGTTGCAAACAAAAAAGGAAAACTTTCAAAGCAAATTAGACAGACAGATGCACCAATACCTTTGGCTACTGAATTGTATGCAAAGAGTAATATTAATAATATATTAGGAAAGTACAATTTAACAGCAAAATATTCTTGCCTTACACCAATTAATTCACCGGTGAAGAGAATGATGTTAACAGCAAATGGTTTAACTTTAGGTATTGGTGAAGCTGACAGCAAAATAAAGGGAGAACGAAAAGCAGCAATGAATGCTTTGAATAATAAAAATATGCTAGAATCTTTGTGCACTATTTATACCACAAAAAAATGATTTTCTTTTTTCTTGTTTTAATTCTTTGAATATTGAAAAGTATATTGTAATTAATATTGATGATGTAGGTAAATAGTTACGTATATATTCAAATTGATCTTTAATCACAACAAAGAGATTAATTTGTACACATTTTTTGACCATGTTTGGTCTCTTGGACAAAGGAAAATACACCGTGTTAAAAAGTTTGTTAGGCGGCTGAACTCTAAAGGATCCCATAACAAGATTGCAAAAGAGCTTTGTTATTCCCACATCTTCCTTAAGCAATGGTATAAATAAAAATCATCCAATCGTAGAGTTTAATAAAGCAAAGTAAAACGTTACATTTTGATGTAACGAGAAAATGGAGTATTATAATAAACGATTCTATATTAATAAATTCTTCGACGGATCATGATCGATATCAAAAATGTATGATCATCTGATAATTATAATATTGAAAAGAAAAATGAGTCTGACTCTACTTATGGTCAAACTGTTGAGTTATAGACGAATTGTATCGATTAAATGAAATTATTCCTTCGGCAGATCATTGGAAATGTTATTGTAAAATATAAAGTAGAAGAGAATTTTTGCAGCGATATCATAAGCAAAACAATTTTTGTAAAACGAAAATGCATTACGTATGGCACACGGCTTGAATTCTTGAGCAAGGACTAATATTTGGAAAATGACAGATTGATTTACACTGGGGCCTGCTATAAACGAATATGGATGTTTTTATATGTCATAGAATATATTAGCTAGTGGTTGGAAACACTTATAGTCTTAGATGTTGGCTGAGTGTGGAGTTCTACCTCTTTGAAAACTAGTCCTAAAGTTGGAACCGTGTTGCTGAATATTACAAAAACCTAAAATACAAAAGACGTTATCGGAATTAGACGATTAAGTAGATTTTAATTATATTATTTATTATAAATTATATTTGTTATTAGTTTTGCAATTCGTGTTTGAAGTAAAGCACTTTGAGGCGACCGAGTAGGGGTAATGATAATGGAGGAAATAATGCGCTAGCTGATGCATGCACGAGGCTATTAGAGGAACTTTTAGAACCGACATCCGCATTCTTTGAGACTGTTAACTATATACAGTGTAAATATGTAATGATACAGATTTATATATATGCCATAATACACACACCATTCACGTGTATTATTAGTTAGATCATTTTTATTGAAAATTAGTGCGATGCGGATGGCTAACTAGTGCAAGTTGACCTTGGCGTACTATTCAATGGGATGGCATGCCCTGATGACTAATTCATACATCATATTATATATAATCCTCGGCCAAAGATTACCAGCCTATAAGGCCTTATGCTACCAGGTATATGTAGAGAAAACGCAACTGATGTTCATATCAAATATATATATATACTGAACTATATAAAGAAGTAATTTCCCTTCAAAATATATAGTATCATTATTAATAAAGCACAAAGTGCAAATGCATTCATAATTTACAAATTTAAACATGACTGAAATCAAAAATCAAAAATTCATCTTTTACGATATTCCATCAAGTCTGGAACCTAAATTTTGGTCTCTAAATACTTTGAAAACAAGAATTTTGCTTAATTTTAAAGGAATTCCTTTTGAGACTAAATGAGTCCCATTCCCTGATATTCAGCAAACTTTAGAACAACTAGGTGTTACTCCCATTCCCGGTGATGGTTCAAAAGGTCCACTCTACACTTTACCAGTTTTGACTCATGAAAATAAGACTATTATGGGATCTGATGAGATAAGAGATTATTTGGAAGAAATTGTTCCTTCACCTACTGTTTTCCCCACGGAAAACTCTGTTGATTGTAAACTTTCAAAAGAATTAATGGACTCTACTAAAACTAAACTAGAAGCAGAGTTGGAATCTAATTCTTTATTGGATTTAAAAGGATTAACAAATGATAATATTGATTTTAAATTTAAATCAGGTAAATATTTATTTGGTGATGAATTATGTTATGCTGATATTTATTTTGTTGCAACTTTATATCCTATTGAATCACTCTTTAATTTTTACTATCACGACTTAGATGATGATAAATTGGAATTAGATTCTTGGACTAAAGAGTATTTTAAAAATATGAAGGAATTTATTGCTTAATTTACATCTATAAGTTTATATATCCACTTAAATAAATAAAAGGCACGGTGAAATGTATAGGCTTAAAAGAATTCCTTTACCGGTAAATGCATGTATATTTCTTACAATCAGTAAGTTTAAAGTAGCTGGCTAAAACTCTCAATAATTTATCAATTTGCTCTTTCTTTAATAAATCCTTATAGAAACAACTTCTTTGAATTCTGGGCTTGAATTTTATAATTAATTTGGAATATAAGTTAAAGACAGGTCCTGATCTTCTGGTATCACGGCTCATATTCGGCAATTATTATTACTTTATTAAATATCAATTGAATACTTCTCTTTTCTATCGTAATAAATATTAATACATTCATCCAAGAAGGCAAAGAGAATGTCCTGACCTATTGGAGCTGATCCTTCATCAACCACAACTTCCCCATTGACTCGTTTATTTGTAGCTTCTATAACTATAGCACTACAATTAGTTAACCGTCCTAGGCCTTTAGTTTTAACCCCATCGCGATCTTTTAAACCGCCTAAAATTGTTCTAGTTCTCACCAGTTCAGCATATACAGACATCAAAGATTCAGAAATCGTGTCATATAATTCGAAAAATTTTCTAGTCAAAGAATAACATCGTCCAAGTAGATATATAATAGTAGATTTACCTTGTAGAGGTTTGCCCGTTTCATCAGAAAAGACGCCATTATCTCTTAACTCTTGAATATTTTCTAATTTCTTTCGGTTCCAACCCAAGTTCTTCTCCATAGTATCACATGTCAATTTACGGTCTCCAACAATTATTATACCAATAATTTTATCCCAAAAATATTTCATTTCCATTAACTGTTCGAATATTGGCTTTAATTTATCATCCATTAATTCATTATAGTTATAACTGCTTGCACAAAAATCTTGGAAAAGAATTTTGCATTCTTCATAAAGGGAGTAAATAATTTCTTTACCTTGGTGTGTATTAGTTATAGATGCTGATATTTCTTTATTTAAACGCTTTAATTCTAATTCTAGTGATTTGACTTCATTTTCTAATGGTGTTACTCTTGCTTTTTCTTCGGGTGTTTGTAATAAGTTTAAATCTTGATTCTTTTTCTGAGAAGCCAGATACAAGGAAATTGAAGGAAGATTGATTACTTTCTGTTTCAGGTTCAATAAAGAGTCTAAGAATGGTAATAAAGTATTATCAATATTTAATATCTTATTGTTAATTGAACTTTCGAGTGAAATTAAACTTTCTGTACAAGTTAGATATTTGTTTACAACCAGAGGAAATATAACATCATTCTTTTTAGTCTTAGTATAATTATCAATTATAATTTTTATATTAGTTAGACTTATTTTTATTTTTATAGTTGTTTCAGTGTCATAAACCCCCTCATTTTTAATTTGATAAAGTAGCCTTTTTATTGTTGATAATTTAGAATATTGAGCGGTTGGATGATTATCCTCTCCAATAGACATAAGAATTATTGATAATAGTTGTAGAATGTCATCAAGCACTAAAATGTCCTTATCATTCATTATTAGTCTTTTTTGACACAGATTTGATTTTGATTTTGTATTATTCTGCTTCAAATTATTTTTGGATATGTTTTTGGGTTGTGTTTGTACACTTTTTATGTCTTGAATAACTGATTCCGTTTTGTGATAATGTTCCCAAACAACACTTTTATCAACATTATAATCTGAATAAAATAAATTATAGAGACCAATTCTTATTTGGGATAATTTTTTATTTGATTTCGTTTCTTTCTCAGGCATTAGTGATAATTATAACTTGATTTTTAATTAATAAAGTGCTTCAAAGTTAAGTTTTGGTTTTGTGATCGAATATGTAAAAAGATGAGTAGAAATTTATAGTTGATGAATATTTATACATACTACAAGATTTTAATTAATTGCAACATTTAAAAAAGTATTAATATATAACTAGTACTGCAATATCATTACAGCACACTAATTTTTCATTAATAAACATCAGATATTTTTAGAATCTTCTTATTTTTATAAACTATCCAAGTTTTTTTCATTCTCTCAATTCAAATTTCAATTGAATAATTGATCAATTGATTATACAATGACTTTAACAAAAGAAAAATCTGTTTTCCATTTAGTTGTTACATCACATACATCATCATCACCAGATGTTAATTTCAAACTTGCTATGAAGTATAAATATGATGATTCAATTGATAAAGTTAATTTATGTATTTATTCTTATCCTGATGATTTTGCTAAACCAATCGTTTTTAAAAGTATTCAATTGGCAAAAGAATTTTAATTGAAAATGATCAAAATAATAATCATGAATATTTATCAATTTCTGGATCAAGAGATGATGTTGAAAACTTAGCTTTAAAAATTGCATGTGGGATTAAGATTCTTGAAGAAGATGTGATTGATATTGAAGATGATAAGAAAGAAGGAGATGATGATGATATTGTTATTGAGATTCCGACAAATACCATAATTGTTCAGACATAATCAGGAACTGGTGCAATTAATTTAGCTGCGTCGTTCATATCAAAATTTTATGACTTTGAATTATCAGAATCAGAACCACAATCAAATACTAATTCAGATACAAATAATAAAGCACAAGTTTATGTATCAGAACCAACATGGATAAATCATATTCCAATATTTGAAAAGGTTGGTTTAAAAGTTGAAAAATATCCATATTATAATTCAAATTTAAAAAATGATTGAATATTTAAGAAAAATTCGAAATAAATCAATTATTATTTTACAATTTTGTTGTCATAATTCAACTGCTATTGATCCATCACATTTACAATGGATTGAAATTTATAAATTAAATTAAAAAATTATTTCCAATTTTTGATATTGCATTTCAAGGTTTTTCAAATTAGAGAAATCAATTTTAAAAGATTCTTGGATTATTAAATTTTTTATATCAAAAAAAAATTGATTTTATTATGTGTCAATCAGAATTGGTTTTATTATGTGCCAATCAGAATTGGTTTTTTACATTTTATTTTAAATCTATAACAGAAAACAAAATGATTTCAAATTCTCTAAAATTTCAATTATCAAATTTAATTAAAAATGAATTTCTAAATCCTCCATCATCATTTGGAATTAAATTAATTTTAAGTTAAGTTCAAGTATTTTAAAAAATAAAATTTTATATAAACAATGGTTAAATGATTTAGAAATAATTTTAAAAAGATTATCAACGATTAGGAATTTATTAAAAAATTGGTTATAAGATCTAGAAGAATTAAAAACACCAGGTTCATGGGATTTTTTAATAAATCAAAATGGAATGTTTTCATATATTGGATTATCTGAAGAACAAATTGAAGTATTGATTGATAAATATCATGTTTATTTACCAATTTATGGGAAAATATCATTTGCTGGTTTAAATTCAAATAATGTTGAATATTTTGCAAGAAGAATTGATAAAGTAGTTAGAGAAATACATCATTAATTTATTTTATTCCTTAGAATTTTATACTTACAAATCACAAGTATTATAACTAATCTATTGGACTTACTAAACAATCAATACAGCCTTAACCGTCATAATTGGCGCTTGTTTTTGAATCTTTCACATTTGGTTATCTTGACCTCCTCATCCTGATGATCACTAAGATCTTTCACATTTTGTCCCTTATTCTTTGTTTAAAGTATTTCCATTTTGAATAGAGCGATTGTTGGAGGAAGGATTCGGGGTGTGTGTTTCGGTAGAAGGAATAAGAAGCTGAGTGATAAATATTTTGGTACTTTGTTTAGAAAAGCTAGCGCTTACACTTGCGATGTTGTAATTATAAAAGTGCACCACTCAATTGCACAATATCAATATCCAAATATCCTCAATTTAGAACGACAATCGGTATGCTCTCTTTCCAGACACTACCACTAATTATAATATGAACTGAGTTTTGTAGATATTCCCGAAGCTTACTACTATAATGATAAGAACTCATTTGAATGAATCATTACTCGTTTCATCATTGTTCAACAATCAGCCGATGAGATCAAGGACTCAACAGAAAAAATAGCATTCAATAAAGATATTCTGGAGAAGTTTGCTGGAGGATATAACTTACACCTAATATAATATCTTTGGTCTTACAATTGGGTTGAACATCCGTGGCCATAACGAAACCATTCGTAACCCAAGACTTACTCCATATATTTATCCACCATAATATCACTACATAATATTAGCTATAGGTCTATATATTACCTAACACATATATATATTACCTAACACATATAATAAAATCAATTTAATTATAAGCTTATAAGTATTCCTAACTAAAAGACCGATAGAATAGTTCTAGAAGCTAGGCATATAAGCTGATTCACAAATACATATCTGCAATACGTAGTACCGTTTTTCCTGAACAGACTCAAATGAATATTAACGAATAGGATTATCCATCCATATGTGGGTCAAACGCCATTGGTAACAGAGTATAAGGTTTCTTTTACCAGGATACACACCATGACTCGCCATTATAGAGGAATTAGCCTGCCACCATCACACATTCTAAGATAGTTTGGGTTTAATTGTGTTTAAACCATCCTTATCAACTACAAGATCTTTATCAGCATTTCTCGATGTTGTAAACATATCCATAAGCATATCAAACTTATTGGATAGATCATTGAATTTATCTTCAATTCTTTTAACATCAGATTGTCAGTTTTGAACTCTTCAAACTCCGATCTCAAATCCCCGAATTGAGGAAGTAAGCTATTAGCGGTTGCTCTACTTGAGTTACTATTATCAACCATTTTATCGTATTTACGTTTTCAGATAACTTGATTCGTTAGATGAGATATAATAAATTTTGATAAATATCGATTGATGTAATAATTAATTTTTAGATAATTTAATAAGCGTAGATTTTCCGACACATTCAGCATACATTTACATATGCTCCACCTTCTTCAACGACGTAAAGCCTCAAAGTCTGTTCTGAAGGTTCGATATTCCTGATTTGCTATTTTGTCACCAATTTATGAAGGCCTGTATTAGGCTGCTTTCTATCAAAATCAGGCATATTTCACAGTGTACATACTTTACTAGTATCTTTCATCTCTTAATGATATACTACAAGTTTACGACAATTATTCTTACTCGTCATAATCTAAGTTGTAGAGGAGTGACACTACTATATAAATACTACTAAAACCGTTAATAAAATATAATCAATTCAAATGCTTAAGCCTAAATATTTTAGATCACCTTGGAATGCTGGAGATAATTTATGGCCGCCAAAACTACCCGAAATCAAGAATGTAGAAATTCTAGATTTAGCATTTACACATAAATCCTATGTTAGTAAAGTTAATAAAGTCAAATTAAGTAATGAACGTCTTGAATTTCTTGGTGATTCTATTCTTAATCATTTAACAACATTAAATATATATCAAAGATTCCCTCATTTCGATGAAGGTATATTAACAAGAACAAGAACAAGTATTGTTAATAATAAAACACTAATAGAATGGGCACATTTATATGGATTTGAAAATCGAATGAGATCAAAATTATGTCTTGATAAGGGGAATTATAATACAAAAATTTATGCAGATTTAACAGAATCATATATTGGAGGATTATTTCTTGAGGATAAATCAAATCATATGATAGAATTCAACCATGGTTAAATAAATTAATGGAGCCGTTACTTAAAACAAGTGTAACGAAAATACCGACTGTTAAAAGTATACAATCATCTACAAAATGACAGGCAAAAAGTAAAGTTGATGCCTCGAACTCAAATGTATTAAAAAGGAAGAGTAAGCAAAGTCTATCAAAAAGTTTAAATCCTAAAGGTAAGATTAATAAAATACAAGAAAATGAAAAAAGAAGTGAAGACAAACTTTCAAATCAAATTAGACAGACAGATGCACCAATACCTTTGGCTACTGAAATGTATGCAAAGAATACTATTCATGGTATATTAGGAAAGTACAATTTAACAGCAGAATATTCTTGCCTTACACCAATTAATTCACCGGTGAAGAGAATGATGTTAACAGCAAATGGTTTAATTTTAGGTATTGGTGAAGCTGACAGCAAAATAAAGGGAGAACGAAAAGCAGCAATGAATGCTTTGAATAATAAAAAAATAGCTAGAATATTTGCGCACTATTTATACCACAAAAAATGATTTTCTTTTTTCTTGTTTTAATTCTTTGAATATTGAAAAGTATATTGTAATTAATATTGATGATGTAGGTAAAAAATAGTTACATTTTGATGTAACGAGAAAATGGAGTATTATAATAAACGATTCTATATTAATAAATTCTTCGACGGATCATGATCGATATCAAAAATGTATGATCATCTGATAATTATAATATTGAAAAGAAAAATGAGTCTGACTCTACTTATGGTCAAACTGTTGAGTTATAGACGAATTGTATCGATTAAATGAAATTATTCCTTCGGCAGATCATTGGAAATTTTATTGTAAAATATAAAGTAGAAGAGAATTTTTGCAGCGATATCATAAGCAAAACAATTTTTGTAAAACGAAAATGCATTACGTATGGCACACGGCTTGAATTCTTGAGCAAGGACTAATATTTGGAAAATGACAGATTGATTTACACTGGGGCCTGCTATAAACGAATATGGATGTTTTTATATGTCATAGAATATATTAGCTAGTGGTTGGAAACACTTATAGTCTTAGATGTTGGCTGAGTGTGGAGTTCTACCTCTTTGAAAACTAGTCCTAAAGTTGGAACCGTGCTGCTGAATATTACGCTTCATTTTATGGGAGGTAATTCTTAGGTATATTTCAGACGGAATATAGCTTAGAAAAGATACGACACCATACACGATAAAATAGAAAATTCACAATTCTCTGGATGTTAAGTAAATAGTAACATCGATATATTATATTATATAAAAAACATCTCACGATAAGCATAAATAACTCAAAACTCTTCTTTAATTCTTGGGAAAGCTTATGGATTGTATTGGATATATATTTAATATAACTATATAGTTATATTACTATATATCCAATAGATTGATATTTGAAAAGGGAAAATTGCTTTAAATTGAAGCACCTATGAACTTACTAGATATTTCGATCAATGTTAATGGGATTTTAGTTATACATAGACTTAAAATGATTCCTTTAAATGTTCATTGTATAAATATAAAGTACTAGGTTACCCCTATAAAGCATATGATGTTAATATTAACTAATATAAAAATAATAGTTTCTGTATCCATATATAATCATAGATTACTGATATTTCGATATGAGATGGTAAACACAAAAACTAAAGAGCTAAGGGCCTGTCATCCAATTCTTCAAGGCCTCTATGACAGTAAAAAATGATTGTTTTAAATTGGATGTACAATTCTTATCATTTGATTTATCATCATTATTTGAAAACATTTACCGTCGTATAGATGTAATCTAAATATATCTATTGGACAGCTATTGAAACCTGTTGGTGAATTAATAAGCAAAACAATAGGTACAATAAAAAATATATTTATATATAATTTAAAAATGATTTTTACGGGTTTGTGCTTAAAGATGGTTTACTTGAGAAAAAAAACCCCTCATTTTAACATCAAAAAAAATTGCGAACAAAGAGTAAAAATCTTACTGTTAAAGTCATGGGAAAGCCAAAGCCTAGGCCTAATGGAAACGAAGGAAAATTTATAGAAAATGTGTTACAAACGATTAAAAAAAGACCGTTGCAACCCTTTGCAATGGCATGAAATGTCGGGCGAGGAACAGGGATCTCTTCTCCTTCAAGAGACTATAATGTGAGAAACTCCGGTACAAAAAATAAATGATTTTAACTGGAATGTAGACTCATATTTGTTGCTGGTTTTGCAAAACGTAGCAAATTTGATGGTGATGGTGAAAGGCTTATTGTGCTTATTATATGGATAATTACTCACTCTCCGATACGAATAGCTTATAATTAGACTTGAGTCATGATATTCCGTCTCGTAAAGATCAATATTAAAATCTAGCTAGGAATAATAGATAGTATGCTATTACTACACTTAAGCTTGTGTAAAATTGAAAGTGATACAAGAATTAGCATTAATACATATCATACTCACACTCTAAGTGATTTTTAAATTAAATTAAAATAAATTAATATTTACTCTTTTTTAGATGCTAAGAGTTTAGCAATCCATTCACTAAAAGATTCTTTAACAACTATACCTTGTGGGGTGAAAAAACCATTCATTCCTATTTCACCTTTAATATTTTTAGCTTTACCATTTTTATTTTCAATCTTAATAGAAACGATATATTTTGGTTCATATTTTGGAGCTTCTGTTGATATAGTGATTTTTGAACCATTTTTATTAATACCTTGATATTTAATATTTCCTTCAACATAAAACATCCAAAAGGTTAATATTGTATTGAGAATGAAGAAAGCAGGCACAGCAAATCTACAATAAGGTAGAGCTGCGATGAAACCATTCTGGTAATCATAATAACCATATAAAGCAGCAATAATAGAAGCTGTAAAACCAATTGCCATACGAATATCACCTAGAATGAATGATTGCGTGTAGCCACGTTTACTGAAAATATCGGGTAGTTGATCATCCAGGACCGTTCGAAGCGCAACAGAGGAACTATCAATCGTTAGTAGGGAAACACACATCAGGAGAGGGGACGGGAAGGGGCATACCTTAAATTTGCCATCTTTGTTGATTCACGTAGTTTTTTTGATTTCCAGTAGTAACATCAAATAAAATATATTATAACAGATGGGTTCCCAGATATACTGCAGCAACCTGATCCCTGCGTATACTTCAGCATGAGGATCAATCATTTTCACTCATAGCGATAAACCTCCAACCTGGGGGATTTGGGGTATTGTAAATGTCCAAGTTCAACGCAAATGCAAGCCCCTTCATCCCATCTTTGTATGTACCCTCTCATCACAAAATGCAATCAAACACTTCAAAACAAGAATATCAAAATGGCTCTGGGAAAGCCAAAAAAAAGAGATTAGGCCATCGTCAACGGCAAGCAAAGTATAATAATCAAAGGAATAATGCTAATATTAATAGTAGTAATGATGACTCATTAGAAGAAGAATTGTACTATGCTGGTTTAGCCTCAAAAAATACAAAGGGAAAACAGATTCATATTGATCATTTATTGAAATTCAATTCACCTCCAAGACCAAGTACTCAGCATTACCATACCAATAGAAGACGGAATAATTACTCAAATCATATTGAGTTGAAAGGTTTATCTTTTATTAATGCTAATTATCGATTTATTGTAAATCCTAATGGGAATTACGATCAAGTAATTGCTGATCCAGATCATGTTCTTTCTTCAACTGATATTGATAGAGTAATTGTACCTTCTGGTGATACTTGTCCTATTTGTCTTAGTGATGAACCTTCAGCACCAAGAATGGCTGAATGTGGTCATATTTTCTGTTTAGCTTGTATTCTAAGATATTTTGATTCAACTTCTCATTCAGATTCTGATCACAAGCAGAATGGTGAAATAAATTATAAGAAACCAAAAAATTATAAACAGTGTCCTTTATGTACGGAAATTATACCTTCTGTTGATTCAACATTTCCTGTTTTAATAAATCCTTACGATCCAAGATTTGATACCCCAAAGGAAGGTGAAGAAGTTATATTAAGATTAATGGAAAGAAAACATGATAGTATTTTAGCGCTACCAACATCAATTCATGATAATATATCTAATAATAAAAATAAAGATATTCCTTTTATTACAGATGAAATAATTTCATATCCGAGATTTTTAAAATCAACAAATGAATTTTTAGTTAAAGAATATCAAAAGGAAATTAAAACTATACAAGATTTAGCTAAAAATGATGCACTATTATATGGTGAGGATTCAATTGCTTTTTCAAAAGATGCTATACGTTTATTAAAACAAGAAATTACACAATTAAAATCATTAAAAAATCATTATGAACTTAATAAAATTCTTGATGATAATAGTAATAAAAATAATAATGATAATAATTATTATTATTATTATGAAACTGGTTTTAATACACCAACTCGTTATTTTTTATCACCACTTGATATTAAAATTTTAAAAACAACTTATGGAACATATTCAAATTTCCCACAAATTATTCATACAAAAATAATAATAATCGATCATCAAATTTCATGTGATGAATTTTTAAAAAAAAAAATGAAATTTTTAAATCATTTACCAACTGGAGCAGATATTTCTTTTTTACAATGTGATTGGAAAAATATTATACCAAATGATATATATGAAACTTTTAAAAAAGATTTATTTAAAAGGCAATCAAAAGCAAATGAAAAAAAATTAAAAGAAGATATTGAAAAATTAAAAGCTGAAAAGGAAGAAGAAGTTAAAACTAGAAATTTTTATAATGTTGATGGTGTTTTCAGTTATTCTGCAAATAATAATTTTGATGATAATAATATCTCAAATATCAATGATGATTATGATTGGGTTCCTTTAACTTCAAATTATGATAATGATTTACTAGACAATGAATTTGATTCAAATGATGTTTTAATTGGTAAAGGAAAGGAAAAAGACGTTAGTTCTAGCGTTGGAAAATATGAAACGACTGTTTGGGGTACGAAAATACTTAAAGCAAGCGAACCTGAAGAGACAATTCATTTATCACCTGAAGAAGCAGAGGAACGTCGTACGATGAGCCTTTTAGCTGATCTCGATTTGAAAGCCCATAATAATTTGCCTCAATCTGGTATCAACTCAAGTACATCTAAAATTAGTAGAAATGGGAATGAAAATGAAGGAGGTCGTAGAAAAGGGAAAAAGAAAAGATTAGTATTACTGTCAACAAATGGTGGACTTTTATAAAAACTAATGTGAACAATAGGCAATATATTTTTTTATATGAATAAAAATAGATACTAAAATTATGAATATAATTAAAAAATCTTCTTACTATACAAATTACTTACTATACACAGACATGTATAACAAACACACCCACAAAGTGGCATAAACACTCACCACTCACCACGCACCACACTCCACTCATGGTACCCCAAACAGCTGCAGAAAATTCGATCGGAGAAAAACATCATTTTCTTCCAAAAATGGAATTGGCATAATATACTACATCACCTTACTTCCTTCTCTTCAGCCTCATTTCATATTGATAGCTTAGTATACATAAAATTAAATCAAATGTGAAATCTTTAACTCTAGTAATATGACCGGTTAATGTAAATGTTGGATTAACAATACTTCCTTGTTCTGGTTCTTTAACATCTTTTTTATATATAATATCGTCATCACCCGATTCTATAATTTTATTAAATTCAATAAATTCAATAGCGTCATTTCAATTATACTCCTCTATTTCTCTTATACTTATCTTTGATGTATATTGATTTTTTTGATATTTATTTTTCATTTATACTTAATGATTTATTTATATTTAAGTCTAGACTCACATTAGTCTAATACTCATTAAATATTTTACATATATAAGCTAAATAGTTTTTTTTTCAGAAACTATCGAATATTAATAAGTTTTTATTTATATACAGCTATTCACATTTACAACATTACCGTAACTTCCCCTTGATATTATTTGTCAAACACATTATATTTTGGTCACTTACTAAACTACAACATTTACTATGTCATACAACACAGATATAAATATGCCAGATGTTCAACCAGCTCCCGATACTACTTCTTCCCAGGTTATGAGCCCTGGTAGTGGAATTGACATTGAATAATTGGGATTTAGAGACATCTTGATCGAGAGTTGCCCTCACTTAAGTTTGTTTACCTTTTCCAAGACTTGCCATTGTAGTAATGGTGTTTTGAGTTTTTGAATATAAATCAGTATATTATTCTTTCTTAGATTGTTAACTAGTAGAAGTTTACTAGTTTGATAGTTCTCACTTATTAAGTCGAAAAAACTGACAACGAAGATTCGTAAAATACAATGTGATTTTTTCTCTATTAATGTTCTAAATAAGATTATATAAAATATGTAAATGCGGGTAACTATATAATTCCTGAAAGCAACCTAACAATACAACCAAATTGTATATAATAATTATAAGAGACATATCATTAATAACTGTAATATTTGAATATATTACATCTTCAATATATTTACTCCATTATCAGTTTAAATGTAATAAACTTATGACAGGATAAATGTGATAAATATAAAGATGGATAAATGTAGATGTAATAAACAAAGCATTATTACATTCCCCAATTAATATTGTAACCATTTCAACTGGTGAGATAGCAGCATAGAATTGTCATAATGCTTGGTAACCGAAGTCAATACCTGTGAAGTCTCACTAAAACTACCCTAATATCTCCAAATAGTGTTTTTATGGAGTTTCCTATCTTTATCAGAGCTTCATCATTTGCAAAGTGATCACATCACAAAGAAAAAATTAAGTTCCAAACTAAGATTTTCTTATTTTTATGCAAATGTTCTAAATAACAACACGTGATGATAGCTGGTTTTTCTTTTTACCCGGACACTTAGAATCGTCACTTTATGAAATTCACAATTAGTACTAACACCAATAATATATTTCAACAATGGTTCTTGATCAGAGAAGTTTGGACGTTCTTTAGTATGTTTGATATCCATGGTAAATAAATTTATTTGTATTTTCTAATAATATTTTTGAATTTAGCACCTTCAAGGAAGCATTGTCCAGGAGAGATGATGGTAAGTGAACCTTTTTTCTAATATTTGAAATTCATACTAATAGACTAATAGCATCCGATTCGGAGGAAAGTGATATTGAAGAACCGACGAATAGAGGTAATAAATTGAAACGCGGTGCGTCTCAAGTATACCGAGGAAAATTAGGAATAGACTCTTATAATAGTCATGATGTTAAAGTAAGGTTTACACGTTCAGAGTAAACACAAGTAGAAATTATGTTAATCGTTTATTTTAGATTGTTGAATATGGAAACCAAAAGAGACCTGTCATTTACAAACGACGAAAATTGTTGGATGGTTCGCGTGATGAAGAAGGTGAAGAAATCAACGACCTTGACCCATATGACACCATAAATATTGAAGGCATGTTGATAGTACTTTTTTAGGATGAACTTGCTCTAACCCATAATTTTAGACTTACTTTCACCTATTGGCCATCCATCTGAAGTCGTATCACACCCTGCAATATCACGAACTTATAAATCTAATACTCTATCTATTTTAGCTAAAAGAGCTTTGGATGTTATTTCCTCGGAACAAAAACATGTTGTTCAATTTTCAAGACTAATGTCGATTTTTTTAGGAGATGATCCATCTTTTTTATTACCTGAAAATTTAAACTTACCAGATTACAATCATTATAAAGTTGATGAAGATACTCTTGGTTCTTTAATGGAAAATAATGAAAATCAAACCGATACAGAAGAAAATAATTTAATAAGAAAAGCAACAAAATTATTAAAACCAAAATCTGAAGAAGATGAAGATAATAATGATAATTTTTTTGGTTTACCTCAACTTCCTTTTGATCCAAATTTTGGAATTTCACCAGAAGCGGCTGAAGAGACAAGACAACTTACACAAATTGCATTACAAAGAAATGAAGAATTTATTCGTTGTATGATGAAATTACGAAGTAGTTTAACACATGCTGATAGAATTAGAGATAGAGTATTTCGATGGTGTAAAGAAATGAATGGGGATGTTGATGATGAAAAGGAAGGAACTGAAAAAAGATAAAATGTTTATTTTAAGGAATACATACATCTATGATTTGTATTTTTACTATAGTAGTTTAATATTTAATAAAATAAAATGCCATTGTCATTAATATTACCAACCTTGGGTTTTCTTATCAAGAACACAATCAAGACCGATATATTGTTGATTGTTTTTTTTCTCTTCAAAAAATTCAATAACACAACATTTAACAACATCATCAAATAAATTATAAATCATCTCTTTTAGATCATCACCCGTTTGTTTGAAATCAGGATAAGAATTAACTTCTAATAAATGAACTTTCAAATCTTCATCAATTAAAAAATCAATACCAAAAATTTCAAAAGCATTTGGTATAGTTTGAAAATGAATCATATTATTTAAAGCTGCTAAAAATAAATCTGAAGTAATTGATTTGATTTGTGTATATATTTTTTCTTTTGATTCATCTGATAAACCTTCCAATTTCCAAAATTCAAAAACATTTCCATTATGTTCATAATCATTCTCTTGTAAACAAGTATTTGTTAAATGACCTTTCATATCGATTTTACCATCAGTTTCAATTGGAGTTTCATAACTTTCATTTGAAAATAATGCAAGCATATGCTTATAAACAAATACTTGAAGAGAACCTTTACATAAGATATAACTCCTAATATGAAATTTTCGTTTTTGATAAAAGGGTAAAAGTAATGTTTTGGTGATATAATCCTGTATCACAAAATGGCGTAATTGAGAAGTTATAATACCATTATTATCTTCATTTTCATTTTCACTTTCATCATCATTTTCTTCTTCAAACTCTTCAAATATTGATTGAAGCTCATCAATTGTTGTAAATAATCTTATTCCTTGACCTTTATCACTCATACTCGGTTTCAATATATAAACTTTTCTTTCATTACCTGATTTCGATTCATTCTCTTCAAGTTCTTGACGAAGTTCATAAACTTCATCTAATGCATCATCTAAAAATTCAGCATAATCTAATTCTAAAGAATAAGTATTAGGAAATGATTCTATTAATAAAGATTCTGGATGTTTCACTATAAATGAATGAATTGTATTTGCAAGAAAATGTTTCCTTATTAATGCTTTTCTATAAATATAAGAGCATATAAGATAATTTGAATCAGTCATTACTCTATCAAAATCAAAATCTTCATAATCACTAAATTGAAATAATTTCCCATTATCTGTAGTGGTGAGATTCTTAGAAGATGTAATGATTGGAATATTAGGTAAATATTTTGTAATTGATTGTTTTATTGCGGGATAAATATATGATTCTTCATCAATTGTAATTAACGCTGTATGAGATCTAGAAGAACTATTAAAATATAACGAGAATGAAAAATTAATATTTATAATCTAGTATTGAGAACTTATCTCAAGTCCATCAAATATATCAAATGGGTGAAAATAATAGAAGGGAAAAAAAATTATAAAAAATAGAATATATGAAAATTTGAAAACGGTACTGCTATATATTCATATATATATAATAGAGACGATCCAAAAACTTCGAATTCCTATAAATAATTCCAAATATCCCACCCGCCCATTTCACAAGAACAACAATTTGCAAGTCAAAAAACATATCGAGATTGAACTTACCTTTTATCATCAGCTTCCTCAATATATTCATTAGTAGAGACTTGCTTTATAGCTTCACGATGACCATTGATTGCTGTTTCTGATTTAGGTATCTTAATGTTAATTTGTTCACGTAAAGGAAGATCCTTAAACGTGGCCTTCATGGGAGTAACACTATCCAATTCCAATGATATTAGTAAAATAGATCAAAGTTCTATATATAAATTTAACAAATACACACCTAACGTATCCTTCTTGAACGGTCCAGCCATCGTTGCCTGGTTCACTGACAGCAACAGAGTCGTGAACAACACTAAAATCAGGAGACCAATGGAATTGAACTTTTTTAGCTTCACTAGAATCAACAATATCGGCCTTATTTTCTGGGTCTCTTTCTGGAAGTTCACCATTGAAACTATAGGTACTACCCCATCGATTTTGTAAAATTGGAGCATAGAATATTTTTGTTTCATCGTTTAATTCTCTTGTTAATGGAATATTAACACTATATAAATCAACACTTTTATCACTGGGCCAATTTTCATATAAATGTTTTATTGTAAAAACAGCGATCTTTGCAGCTTGATCTAATACATCAGGTTCAATGGTACGTGTGTTAAAAGCAAACGATAGTCCAATTGCCTTTTTATCGGATAATGCTGCTTCAAGTGCTGCACCAACAGTACCACTAGACATAATATAAGTAGCAGTTGAATTTCTACCATAATTTGGTCCCGATATAACTAAATCCACAGGTCCTTTATTAGGAAATAAATGATGAATTCCAATATCTGCTGCTGATGCTGGTGTACCATCAATAAGAGCCCATTCTTCTTTGGTATCATCATAATGATGTTTAGGTTGAGCATATGGACCATCATAAGAATTATTTTGAAGATTGGGTTTTATAAAAGAAGCTGTTAAGTCCTTTCCTGCAAAGTGCGCTTTCCCAATCCAAGACCTAATAAATAACACAATTAGAAAGTTATATCAACAAAATTTGTAGATAACAATAAATCTTGGCATACCTTTGCTGATCTGGTAGGCAAACGCTAAGGTCCCAGTTTGTATACTTTCTAATAGCATTTACAAAATAAATGATGTACGGAGATGTTTCGTCACTTGGAGGACCATCATCATTAGTTAACTATGACAATCGATAAATGGTTAGAACAATAATATTTTACAATTATTGATAAATATCGAAGAAAACATACTAAAACGTGCATTTCTGAGTAAAAATGAAAAATATTCAAGACGAAATTTAAAATTATACTAAGAATTATAACGTTTCACGTGCAAGGGAAAAGTCGGGTAAATAATCACCATTACCCGAACTCTATTTGAATATGCTACAATTGCAATCACAAGTTTCACAACTTACTCCTATACAAAATTGCATCCAATTGAGAAGTGTTGACGTATTGTGGGCCCAATTGGCTTATTTCATTCACTCCCAATAATCGCATGGCCGTTTCCACCTCTTCTCGTAAAATCTGAATTGTTCTGTTAACTCCATCTTCACCGTATCCAGCCAATCCGTACAATGCGGCTCGACCTAACCCAACTTGTTTTGCCCCAAGACATAATGCTTTAACAACATCAGTTCCTCTCTTGATACCACCATCAATAAATATTTCAATCTTATCAAACACATGAGGGACATATTTTCTAGTCTCCTCCAACACAAGTAATGGTGGTTGAGCAAAATCAATAGATCTACCACCATGGTTCGATAGAATAACTCCATCAACCAATGGATGGTTGGCGGCTAATTCAACATCCTCATATGTCCCTAAACCTTTTATGATTATCTTGACCTTTTTAGGTAATAAACCACGTAACCATTCCAAATCTTTCCATACAAGATTTGGAGATGTTCCTGCGAATAAAGCTTTGCCCAAACCACCATCTGCCTTGACTTCCTTATCACCTGCACCAACTGATGTTTCTTCTTCTTCTTCTTCCTCTTCTGCAAACCTTACTTTTTCATCACCTTCTCTTTTACCTGGAACGGGCGCATCCAGAGTCAAAACTACAGCCCCCAATCTACCAGTTTGAACAATCTTTCTCAATATCCTTTCACTTTTCTCTCTCTTAATTTGAACATATAATTGGAAAAACCAAACTTGATCATTGTTTCTTGGCTCCGTTTCAACAATTTCATTAAATGACATTGAAGCATTATTACTAATCATCTGAATAATACCATTTTTGTAACAAGCATCTGATATTCCCTTTTCACCTGTTGGATGTGCCAATCTAGCCATTGCAGCAGCTGATATATAAAATGGAAGATCTGTTTTATATCCAACAAATGTTGTTGAAGTATCACATTTTTCAACATCTCTGAAAATTCTAGGACGAAATATAACTTTTGAAAATATTTCATTGTTATAATGTTTTGATATTTCATCATCGGATCCAGAATTATAGTAAGCCCAGGCCTTTTTTGATAAAATCTTATGTGCTATTTCTTCGAATTCACGAATATTTAGAATATGCTCAAGTGGTGGTAATTTATATTCTTTAGGTGGAGATGAGGATGAAGATGGGAGTAAATTATCGGCGTTTTTTGTTTTTGTTTTTTTTTTCTTGGTCTTCGGTGATTTTCTAGATCCTCTGTTTTGTTGTAATTGTAATTGTTTAGCATTTGTATCTAATTGACCAACAATTGCATTTGGAGGTAATTCTTCTAAAACATCCTTCGAATGAATAATACTAAAATCTTTAGTAGCATCTTTCCCTGCTAGCTTTAACAGGACTTTAGTACCACCAGGATGTTCGGGTAAAAAACCAGATAAATCATAAATTTTATTGTTTATAATTACCCATATGGAATCTTTGTTGTTATGTTTAGCGACTTCCTCGTATGTAAAAGTTTTCATAATTGAGTACAAGTTACTGGTAGACTAGCAAGATTCTGAGAAGATATAAATTGAAAAAGAATAAGATGAAATGTAGAATATATTTATCATTATTATCATTATCTCCTACCCAGTGGGATAAATACCCCCACGCATAAACTACGGCTAAAGTTCCGTCTCCTAAAAAATAATATTTCCGTGCAAAAATGTATGCCAGAACGTGAGAACCACATGATATTTTCGGTCCTTTCTTACTGGGTCTTTTTGAATCAATCAAATTTATAAGATACTAAAACACAAAAATATTGCGAATGAGAGACTCCCTTAAGATGCGAACTAAGAATTATAAATTGAACGAATAATTTAGGATAAACACATCACCGTCTGGGCGTAGGGATGTTATCATCATGAAAAATCCCAAATGATTTTAATATCTAACAATATTATTAAAAAAAAGATATTTTGAACAATAATCGCCATGTCTTACTTTCAGTTTAACCAGATGAATTATCAGGTTGATCCTGAAAAATTAAAAATGGCTGAATACCAATTTGATTCAATAGCAAAAACATTTGATACGTATGTATAATATTTCATTGACATATCAGATTCAAATTATTAACTTATACATTATAGTATGTTAAATGTTTGTCGAACGAAATGTATACCTGGTGTTTATTATGAAGCTGACTTACATAAAGGTGAATCTGTTTGTATTGATAGATGTGTCACGAAATTTATGTCTGCAAATGTTATTGTTGGTGAATTAATGAAAGAAAAAAGATTTGCTCCAGAGGACCTTCCAGCATATAAGTATACGAAAACATGATTCTTGAGTTTTACCTGAAAATGTAACAAAAAATGGAATGAGAAATCTATCTATACTCTATGAAGCTTAGTGGTAACATTACAGACAAAGATATAAATTGTATATAAATGCTTTTTCTTTTAAATATTAAGCACTTGACATGTAATGAACTTTTTTTAAAATTAAATTAGATGAGCAGTAATATTGTTTATTTATTCTACAAAAAAGAAGAAATACAAAACAAAAAGTCAAGCACAGATATGCTTACCATGTCTCCTGAATATATCTATGTTTGTTTTCCATCTCGATTAAATATTGATTTGTCTTTTCATCATTCCATTCTTGAGTTTCCTTTAAAATAGTCTGTAGTGTTATTCGAACTTGTTTTGGCATAGCTCCAGATGATCCACAAATATAAATGACTGCTTCTTTATTAACAATTAGATCTGCAATGCTTAATTCTTCTGCTCGATTATATAGTTGACCTTGAACATATCCACCACCTTCTCGTGAAAATGCTGCAATTAATTTTAGTTTATGTTGTTCTACCAATTCTTTCCACTCATCTTTAAATAGAAAATCTTTTTCTTTAAATCTACAGCCAAAAAACAGTATTTTATTTGATTCATTTGTGGTTATTGAGTTGGAGGATTCAGATATAGTTTTAATTAGACTTCTTATAGGAGCTACTCCAGTTCCAGGGGCAATCATAATTAGTGGTACATTTTTTTTATCTTTAATTTTTAATGGTGATTTGATTAATTTAAATGGTATTCGATCTCCTTCGTTTAAAGTTGTAATCCATTTGGTACAAGCACCCCTTCGTATTTTTTTAATAACAGTTCTATATTGTACAATAGCTATGCATAATTCCACTTTAAAAGGATCAGGAGATGATGCAATCGAAAATAACCGAGGTTTTAATATTGGAATCAAATCAAACAAGTATTCTACTGGTATCTTCGCAGAGAAAAATTCGGTAATAACTTCTAGAATTGATCTTCTTGGTCTATTACAATAATCATATAAATCCTCACTTCCTTCCATAGTTGATAATTCCTTTAATTTTTCTCGTTCCCTTTCATCTTTTGCAAAATGCCAAAACAATGAGAAGAATGATCTTCTTGGGATAGAATAAATATCTAAATGATGTGTAATAAAGGATCGTAATGTCAATGGTTTAATTAAACCTCCTTCTATAGAGGGTAATTTACCTTCAATTACTATTTGTCTATCAGCGATATCATCCCAACCTTGACTGCTTATTAAAAATTGAACTTCTTTTGGATCATTTGATGGCATTAATGCAATAGTATCACCAGGTTCATAATCTAAAGTATCTTCACTTTCCAAAATTAGGTGTCTAACATCTTGGAAATGATTATCAGCTGTTATTCTTTTGTTTTCTTTGATACTTGCTATATTAGCTGTTGGTCTTGAAATTGATATCTTCTTAATATTATGTTCGGTATCCCGTTTTAATTTGTTTAAATTAACAATGACAGGATTCTTCGGTAGCATCAATTCATCATCAGATATTGGTTCAATACCATCAGGTAATGGCCAAAGAGAGGATAAACTAGCCAAAACTAATTGTTCCCATTGTGTATAATGACCATCGATACCTTCAGGACTTTGCTCATCACCTTCCCCTCTTCCACAAAATTGCTTAGCACCCAATTGTAGTAATCTTTTATGAAATTTTCTAATTGCCCAATTATATTTAGGATAAGAAGAATCACCTAAACCAAAAGTTGTAAATTTTAAATTTGATAATAAATCATTAGGTAATTTTTTTCTTAACATAAATTTCCAAAATTTTCTACCATTTCTTGGGAAATCACCTTGACCAGTAGTTGAAATTAAAAAAAATATTAAAGTATCTGATATTATATTTTTTAAATCATAATCATCTAATGATGAAACTTCCACTTGAAATCTTTGTTGTTCACATTTTTTACTTAATGTATAAGCATAATCTTGTGAATTACCAGTCTCTGAAGCATATAAGATCACAAGTTGTCTAGACATATCTAAATCAGCTCTAAAGTACAGGAAACTTGGAATATGGTGTACAATGATATGAAAAGGAAAAAAAGAGGAACAAAAATCAATAATCAATAATAACTTGGAAATTATATACCAGATTTAATCAGATAAAATATTTATAGGGAAAGTTACAGTATTTACCCGGAAATTGAAACTTTATTACCTTATATAGTGATTTGATGCTGAATAATTCTGTCACCTCATAGGCTTAAATTGTTCCTTATGTAGAATAAATATTTCCTAGCAGTTCCAAACAATGCTTTGGACTTAACTAAATGAAATTAATTACAAAAATACATACTTTTGATAAAAGAAGTTTGTATTTGAATTCAATAGGTATTAGTATTACATTATTATAGAAATAGTCAGTTTAACCATATAATCACGGAATAAAGTGACAAATGCAAGGGTGTAATATTAAGGACATTTGAAACCAGTGACGCCAAAAAGCCGTACGACCTCTAGATCTTGTCGGCTGTTGAAGACTTGGTGAAGACTCTGAAGAGGGCACAATCAACATATATCCTTACAGGCGAGAAAGTACCACATTTTCGGTTATTTAGTAGGCTATCATTAGTTGTGTTCTCGGGAGTGTCTTTTGGCACAATGAACTGGTATCATGGCCCGGTAATTCTTTCCAATCATATCAGTAAGTCAGAAAGTAACCAACTGTTTGGTACCTATAGGGGAATTGCTACGTATACATGTACCCGGGTCCCAAAACCCCGGAAGACCTGCGCATATATGCACCCTGGTTTGCATATATTTCCTATTGTGTTGCATATGATGCGGCTGTGCATATTTTGAACTATATTCAGCTTATTATTGGTTTGCATTGCTAATTCGAATACTACCTTCAAAAAGAGAGGTTACTATAAAACTAAGGTTGCTACCCATTTACTTTTGTGCTACCGAAATTAAGTTAAATAAAAGTAGTATTTATTCTGATTTTTCGATTTCAATTAACTATAAAAGTAAAATACAAATATGATATCCACAGAGTTACACAATACTCATACCTCCTTTATACCAAACGGTAAACACTATAACATAGTAGGACATTGCAATTATATATACAGTGCTTTTAATATCGACTACTTGTTGACCTATATATAGGCACTCAGTTGTGAAGCTATTCGCATAAATGATTTAATAGTATTCGAGCTTCTCACTTAAGTTCGGCCATCTTGCTCTTAATATTCGGCCCCCTTTACCAACAAAATGATATGGTCAAAACTGGTTTTTCAAAAAGTTGAAAGTTATTATGAGCTGAACTCCCAAGTAACGATAGCTTGCTTCGTATCGTCACTGTGCTTATTCTATAATTATTTCAACGTTCTAAAACTCCCTCGCTAAATTCTCGGGGGGATCATATAGATATACAAAATAAGTTTAACAATGATAAAAGTATAAATTCCCAACTATCCTAATATATCCTAATACTCCTTATCAATTAATAACTGAATCACCCCTTAAAATCAGTATTGTTTATTAATAGAGTCATGATCAATTATTAATGACTTATTATATTGGAAAATATTTTTATTAACTGATTTCGTCATGAAATCAGCTCCATTTTCCTCACTGCAAACTCTTCTAATATTTTCAATATTGTTATTTCTAAATCTTTTTCTCAACAATTTAATAGTAATATCTGTTGTCTTTTTCTTACACTTATATCTGGGATTTAATATCCAAGATATTACATTCTCATTGTCTTCCAAATATGTGATTTTGATATCACCATATAACAAATTTATTGGCAGCATGTCATCTACCAAAAAGGTTGCTTTATCAATAGCAAATAACTTACTCATGCTTGAGCTTCGTGCAATAATAGTCTGCTTGCTCGATAACCACCAATTGCACAAATTCCTATTTACCAAACAAATTATGCCTGTCATAGACTTTCGTGAATTCACATCAGCAGCATGGTCAGCATCCATGAAAATACTTACCATTGCTTTTTCATTCATATATCTTTTTCTTTTCTTAATAATTATACCTTCATCACACGTGTTCAACAAATAACGGCCAATTTGTAACAAGCAATAAATATTGATTACCAGTTTTACTTTTCTTAAAATGACCATAAAAATCTATACGTGGGTTTCTCAATACTAGCTTCTCTCCTAGCTTCTCCAAGTGTGCAAGCGATACAATCTTTATCACTTTCATTTAATGCATTATTTTCTTCTTTTGATAAGTGAAGATAAAGATGGTGGAACTTAAATGAGAAGCTCAGATACTATTACAAAATGTGTTCGAATTACTAATTTAAACTGTGGGCGAATATCCTCTCAAGAAGGTAAATATAAACCTAAACAAGCGATCTTAACAGATTTTGAATGTTAATGCATGCAAGCAATCTAGCGTGGTAATTAGTCTAATCTTGGATGCATACCGTGCCGAGTGACCGGAAAAATTGCCCGGGTAATGTAGCAATTCCCACCGCTATAGGTTTAATATAATTCATCAGAACTCAACGCAGATTAAATAAATAGAAATTTTCGCTGATATTAATTAAAAAAGAGTATAGATACGGTTATAATTTAAATCGATTAATTTAATGCACCATATATCTATAAGTTATACTTTATCTTTTATATGGTTAAGATACTTATTTACAAGAGGCTGTATCAAAATCGACTATCTACACATCTCCTCAGCGCAATTCAATATCATAAAGTTCAGTTAATTGCTTCCTAACAATTTCTTGTAGTACATTAATTTCATCATTTGTCAAATTTCGTTCCATAGATCTATAGGATATTCTATAGCATTGACTTTTTCTTCCAGTCTTTGGATTTATAAATTCATCATGAAGAGAAACGGTTTCTACCATATCTCCAGCTGTATTTCTAACCAATTCCATTAAATCGTTTTCATGTAATACATTTTCTGTACTCTTAGGTAGCCAAAATGAAACGTCACGAATTGTATTTGGATATTTTGAAAATGATTTGAAATTTGTAACTTCACCTGCTTTAAATTGAGAACCAAAACGATCATCTTTAGACCAGAATAACCTTATATCAGGAATACCAAATAATACCATGGCAAGTCGATCCAATCCTATACCTAAAGCCCAGGAAATATAATCCGAAACTCCGGACCCGTCAAGAACTTGCTGCTGAACAAGGCCACACCCACAACATTCTAACCAATCTCCTTTCCACCAAACTTCAATCTCCCAACTTGGGGCTGTCCAAGGAAAATAAGCTTCAATCCATCTTATTTTCAATGGTTTGAAAAGATCAGGATCTGTACTACCTGCTTTTATGGCGGCTTGTTTGGCAAGATTGAAAATATCGTTAACCATCAATTCAATAGTACGTTTTAAATGTTGACTAACTACTTCCACTTCTTCATTAGACATGTGTGATTGTTTAGGGTTTGTTTCGGGATTATAAGGAGGATCTTCAACAATAAGATCAGTTTTAGCGATTTTTTTAATATCATTGGCGATTACATTTATAAGATTATCACCATGTTCTTTTCTTGACCATGATCTAGCACCTTCCAATTGATGAAATCCTGGATAATGAGTTCTATCAATAGCATCCCGACGATATACATCAGCCACAATAAAGTACCCAGGGGTTTTACATTTTTGAAAACATTCATGTTCATGAGCAGAAGTATGGGTTCGTAACAAAGTATCATGGTTAACATAATAAGTATCTGTCTTGCTACGACCTGGATGATCTTCTGGAAATCCCAAGACATCAAAGTTTTCATACTTAGAAACTACTGGTTCAAAATCATTATAAAATGTGTATTCAGGTCCAGCGAATCTGTGCTCAATTAAGGATTTTATAATCCCAATTGGATGATCTGGGTTCTTGTGAAGCTTTCTCTCCGTCAATCCAATAATTGTAGGTGTAACATTGGTCCATTCATCAGTTGGATACTCTTTATCCAAAATTTTAACAGTTTTATCTACAAAATAGTGTTAGAAAAAGGTGATGAAAGGTTTATATTGATTTAGAAATGGCTTCAAATTCATACTCTTAGTGGCAATGAATCTCCGGTGATAAGCGATTATTGACGAGGTCTTCAACAAAGGGGAGCATTTCGGTAATACCCTCGGAAGAGTTGTGTTCAATCTTGAAAGCGTTCTTAGCATTATTTTATACTAATGTAGTACATGTAGGAAGAAAAAAGTAGAAATATTTCCGGGTAATTATCCAACATAATTGACAAAATGCAATGTATTCGATGATCTCGATTTATCGGTTTTTATATGATTATCTAAAACTGACATTCACCAAAACAGCATTATAAATAGAAATAGACATATAAAATAAATAAAACAAACTTAAGTATATAATATTACCTAGTAGTTGATTATTATAGTTAATTATATCGAAAATGAAAACAAGTATATGAACAAGAATGAAAATTTTCAAGAAGAGATATGATTAATCATCTTGTAGTTAATGAAAGGAGATATATAAATGAAGATATGTTAATGTGATATGAACCTTTAGCTTCAAATTTATAATGAAGACCAACCTGAAAAAAAAAACGTAAATTTTCTACATAAAATAACAATTTAGAATCTCTATTTTCTATTTTAGATTTTCCTTCTTTTTTTTGTCCGTGTGCTTTCTTTTAAATCAACTGTATTGTCCATTTAAATTTTTTCGATTATCTTACTCAAGCCTTAAAACTTGCACTTGAATCATAAGATATTTCAACTTCTTACTGTTAATCCTACACCACCTCTTTCAAATAAAGCTGAGATACTTTCACCATGGTGATCTCTTCTAATACATTCCGCAAAAATATAACTAACATCAATAACAATTAACTTTTCACAAAGATTTGTAGCTTCATTTGATATTGGATAGGTATTTGTAACAATTATCCTATCAATATATTCACAATCATTTAATCTTTCCAAATATTGTTTCGTGAAAACTCCATGTGTTGCAATTATTGTAACTGATGAAGCCCCACAAATCAATTTACAGTGCTCTGCTGCTGAGATAAATGAGCCTGGTTTATTGATAATGTCATCAAGAATTATAACAGGTTTATTTTTAACATTCCCCACTAATGTAATTAGTTTTTGTGAATGTTGTCTCTTTTTGGTTTTATGTAACGGTGTACTATTAATACTCGTAGTATTATTGTCATCTCCAATTACAATCGTTGAAAATGATTCTTTTAAACCAGTTTCATCTTCATCTTCATCGTCTTCATCATCAGACCCAGCAGCATCACCGGTCCCGCCTAATGGAAATCCATGCATATGCCCAGCACCTGTGTTCATAACATTATCGATCATTGTGTTTGTTTGATCATTTTCATCGTATTCTTCATCTTCAGAAACTTCAGGACTTGGGAAGGAATCTTCAACAACATGACCTTTTATAATTCTTGCAGTTTTAAAATCATTCATAAAACTATTATCTTCATCATCATCATCAAATTCGAGATTAATATTTTCTCGGTGATGAGAAGATGAACGACGACGGGCAGCGGTTTTAAGTGTTCTTAAACTCTTTGTAGCTGCTATTTTCTCCAATTCAATAGCAAATTCGTTTACTTTAACTTCTTTATGATTATTATCCGTACCAGTTCTTCTTTTATCAGTATGAATCATGGCAAAATTAGCACCTAATGAATCTGCCAAAGCAGTTACTCTTTTGGTTCCACCCGGATTCTTACTAACAATGACACCTTCACCATTATCAAAGCCTTCTAAATTATTCCTAATCCACTCACCTAATGTTGGACCAGGGTATAAATTATCAACAGGACAATGAAAGAAGCCTTGCATTTGAGAAGCATGCAAATCCATTGATATTATGTGGTTTGCACCAGCCATAATTAGTAGATTGGCTAGTAGACGAGCCGAAATTGCACCTCGATGTTTCTTCATTTTTGATTGCTTTGAATAAGGGAAATGAGGTATAACAGCAGTAATCTTTGCGGCAGAACCACTTTTAAAAGCCGAAATCAAAATCAGCAATTCCATTATATGATTATTAACATCTGAAGATGACGATTGTATGACATAAACATCTTCATCACGTACCGATACTCCAAGTTGAACTGAAGTTTCACCATTTGAAAATGTCTTTAAAGTACATGGTGATGGGCTAATACCAAGATTTTGACAAATTTGATTTCCTAATTCTGGATGGGATGATCCAACAAAAACTTTACATTTCCTCATGTTTCTTTCAGTTATTGGACCTGGAATAGAAGTCAAAAATTTAGATAGTGAGAAACTATTAAAATCAAAGTCAAAATTATTTTTGGACGAAAACATGTCATAAAAATCATAAAAATTTAAACTTTAATTTTGGTTTGATTGGTCATAAAATATCCTTGGTCTTTGTGTATTGCGTGCCTTTTGATCTTGACTTCTGATGGGGGTTTTTTCTTTTAGGGTTGAAGGACTATTGATCAATTTGAATATATTGATAAATAGAAATACCGCTGCGGATCATTATCTATCGCCGGTCGTTATAATCAGTTTGGTACAAATTTACTTCTCCACAAGTGGATCGTGCACTATTATTATTATAATATCTATTTTCTATGCATCACGTGTTATGGTAGTTGCCAATTTTGCTCGTATGAATGTTTCTGACACTTGCTCCTAATTAGGTAATTTGGGGGTGGGGTGGTTTATTTTATCTGAACGATTCTATGGAACTTCACATGAAAAGCTCTGCAATAATTGTGAAGAGAGCAAGAGAACCTTGATCTGAATATCTAAGAATATAATAAACATTGATTTTTTTAAAATACGATTTATACCTATGCATGATAAAACTAGTCAGAACAAAGTTACGATCATGTTATTTTAGTGTTTCCACTTAATTTAGGCCATTTTATCTTAATTTCTTTTTTTGTTTGTGCATTTAAGGCATCAAGATAACAAACAGGTGTATCATTAATTAATAAGATTCATTATACAAAACTATACTTCTCAATTACACAATTGAAATAAAGAGAAAATAAGACAAAAGTACCTGATCTAATTAACTTTGTAAAAGCACAAAAGGAACAATACCAAAATGCATTTACAGGGTTAGTGTAGTGTTATTCAAATTTAATGATCCTACAGTCCATAATTGATGAAGGTACACAATAATCTTTAAAATCAACTATATATAAGGATGATGCGATCAGTCGAGAAAATTTTAATCTTACGATTGTATATACAGAGCTACCTCATATGTCATAGTCTATTTATAGGTTAAAATTCTAACTTTCTAGTATCATTTCCTTTTTATCAATATTAGACTTCGATGTAGAAGCTGCTAAACCCATCTCACCTTAACCATGCACTATATTGCTGTTGTGGTGGAGTAGATATTTTTTTTGACTTTCTTGACAATCCCCTCTTTTAAAGATCAGACTGTTTTCCATCAATAAATTCCAAAAGTAAAAATAATCCTCCTCCCACATTCTTATCATCAAAGTTAAGTAGTTCACAATATCCGACTCCAGATATATTAGGAACAACATTTTAATATTTGTCTTTCCCTCCAAAAGTCAAGTTGTCCTTATGCAACAAAATGTTTCCCACGCCATTGCACTTATAAGCGATCGTTCCAACTGTTGTGGAATAGCCATCATCGTGGAAAACTACAGTACGTATCAAATTTAAACTTAACTATGTAACATAAGAAAGCCAAACTTTGATCAATTACAAAGATTTACAATTATTATTTACAGAGATATAAATCTATATAAAAGCTTAACTATATGCTTATGATCTGCTGAATCCGCTTTTAATGTTAGTTTTTCTTCAGGGTGAATTTATATCAAGGTTTTCTTATTGGATCAATTTTATTCTTTATTTTTCCCAGAGGAAAAGCACAACTTTTCAAAAGAATTGATTGAAAATATTCAATGGATTGTTTATCCATATCGCTTTGAACAGTTATAATATTAACAGTCGCTCTTTTGTGTTTATCTTCGGTCTCCTTCGTGAACACTATCTCATCATAATCAATGCTATCTTCATCATAAATAGGGTCTTCTTTTTTCACTTCTTTTCCAATTTTTTCGTTTTCAACGGTTTTTGTATCGTTTTTCCTTTCCACTGGTATCTCTACTTCTTTAATTTCTTTGCTGATTGGAATCTTCCATTTGTCAGAATCAAAAGTTATATCGTCATTATATATGAATTCAGAATCTTTTCTATTATGAGCATTTGAATCACTGACTCTACATCTTCCACAAATAACTTGTAAATATGATGACTTCAAAATACAATCCATCCCTAATACATATACATTTGATAAAGAAGGTAAATCCATCCCCGGTAATTGAAAGTACCTAACGAACAATAGATTAGGCAATGAAGTGGTGAAATCAGTCAAACTTCCTTCATTTTCTTTCATTCCACCAGCAAAGAAATCACCAACATTAATCTTAGCAGGTTTTGATTTCCCATCATCAATTGTTACATCGCGTGAATATAAATCAAAATTTAATTCTGAACCTTTTATACCGTTTTCTAACAATCGTTTTTTGATTATTGAATTTGATAAACCATTTGGTACAATTAATAAAGATCTTGGCATACCTTGTGATTTATATAATGAACTGAAACCTCGAAAATAATCTTTTTGAGTATTTATGGATTTTATAATTGATTTTTCTAAAAATCGTCTTTCTTTAGTTCTGTTCAATTCATCATTATTAAAAATATAATCTTTTTTATTAATGAAAACATATTCGTTATTTGATGTTAAGGATTGATTCTCATTATCATCGCTATTCTTATTTGTTTTTGATTCATTTGAATAGATAGGAAATTGAAAATCTTTCAGCATTCCCGTAGTTTGATCATAATCGACTACGTTAATATCAACATAATCAGGAATTCTATTTAATGGGGAAGGAAATCCGATATTAATTATTGGTCTATTCTGTGTTAATGAGCTATTTTGAAATGAAGCTTTTATTTTTTTGTTTGCCGTAGTTGAAACAAGTGCATACTTTATGGGTGCAAATACTGAATCTTGATGTTGTGATTGTTGAGCATTACGCCATGATACTAAATGTTTTATTAATATTATTGCGGGCTTTTCATGTTCGTTTGTTGATGCTGATGCTGATGCTGATGATGTTTTTGGTTCTCCTACATCTTTTTTTAATTTATATGCTTCGTAAAGGGGAATGTCTGTTACTAGAGTATCTGCTTCATCAACAATAATTGTTGATACATTATATAATGGTAATAAAGAACGATCGCTTGAAGATAAAATATCTAGAATTCTTGTTGGTGTAGATATTATGATATGAGGGTTCGGATTATTCATTAATAAACTAATTTGCTCATTTTCATCTCTACTAGGTGTAGAATCACTAGAATTGGTGGTTTCGTCTGAATTAGATGGTGTTGATCTATGTAAAATTTGTACGACATCATCAATATTAAGAAATGATCCCTTTATTAAATTTCGAATACCATCGTAATACTGTATTCCTAACATTATATGAGGGACAAGTATTAAAGTTGTAGTTCCACCATGAGGATTTCGCTCTTGTGATAATGCATATAAAGCTAACGCTGAAGACTTGCCAGTCCCTGCTGGAGATCTGGTTAAAATAGACATGTTCGACATCAAAACTGAAAGCATTTTCCTTTGGACTGGTGTTGGAGATACCCATTCTGGTAGATTATACTCAATAGCTTGGTGAATTGCCTTTGGAAAGGGTATATCAGTAAATGATTTTGCTTCTATAGGATCAAAACATAATTTGACAGTGGTAGGAGCATTGGATGAATACCGGAAGGAGTGCCCGTGCCTATTTACAATCGGATTTATTCTCGGGCCAACCCTAATATCCGATAATAATTTGGGGTTTATTATCTTTGTTCTCCTAATTAGTTTAAACATTTTCTTCCCCTAAATATCCCTGCTATAAAATTTGAGAGAGGTTTTTGAAAAATGGCAGTTTCGCGTATATTCTGGACTGATCAGTACATTTCAGCACTACCATATAGTGAGAATATGTTGTGTCCCAAAAAGATAGGTACTCAAACATCATTTATTAATGCTGGACTGGCCCTTCTTTCTGGCTTTGGTGAGCTTATCGGCCCTTCTATATTCAATTTTCAGTTCTAGATATTTAGCACCATACTTGAAGTTAGAATCAGATACTAAGACTTCAAATAATAATACAACTCAAGATATTCCTGTGGATTTACTCCTGGATGAGCAAAAACAGAAATATACATATCTAGATGATTTCCTACGTGCAGTAAAGGTATTTGGATATTTGGAACGACCTGTTTTTAATGAATTGACGAAATCAATGCAAATGCATAAGCTGAGGAAAGACGAGGTTATGCTGATGAATGAAAAACTGGGGTTTTCAATTGTTGTTGGTGGTAAAGTCCAGGTGTTTTATAAAGTCAAACCTATTATGAGACATACTGCTGATAATGAAGATGATGTAATAATTATTAACAATGAAAAATATCATTTACTGACAGAGGTTAGTAGTGGAGCCCCTCTATCTTCACATATTGATATTCTATCCTTATTTACTGACACCTCTCAAACACAATCCCACTCTACAACATCTAGTGAGGGGGTAAATTTACCTAAGATTCTTACAGATGTAATCGTAAAAGCTCAAACGGACTCAACAATTGCAGTTATACCTTCTGAATCTTTTAAATATTTAGCACGAAAATATCCCAAATCAATCAACCATGTTTTACAAATCATTCTGTCAAAGCTTAATAGAGTTACATTTCAAACTATGCATTCTTATTTTAGTTTAACAAATGAAATTTTTGAAACTGAAGTAAAGTTAAATCTGGGCGCTAGATATGAATTACCACTGTACTTATATGATGGCATGATTAAAAAATTGCTGAAAATGAAAGAAATAAAGGAGGAAGAAAGAAAAATAGATGAACCTCCTATTAAAAGGGTAAATTTATCATTAAAGGATAATAATGTTAGGCATAAAGGATTAAGAAGCAACAATGAAAGCAGCATAATACCATTCTCTTACTTTGACCCACATCATCACCATCGTGATAAAAGTTATCATTTTAGCTCCTATATAAATAAGGCACTCCAAACCTCATCAAAGAACTTTGTCCACGATGATTCAGAGTCACCAAGACCTCCACTGTTACCTCACAAACCCAGACCCCCGATTTTATCTCACAAATCAAGACAGATTTCAGTTTCTATTGATCCTGACCAACTCTCTCCCCATCCGGGTGATTTATTAACCAATGTTCCATTGTCAAGACGAGAGACTTTATATCAATTGCCTGATCTCTTACACACATCAAATACAAACTCTAGGTTAGGTTTAAATGTAGACAATGAAATTAAATTAAGAATGTTTTCTGCTGATGAGGAGACGGAAGATACAAGTTTAAGAATTGCATTAACAGAAGGAATTTTCAAATTGTTAGGCATCGAAAGAGATATTATTAAAACATTTGATGATGACAGTGGTGCCAGTAAGTTTTCAAATTCTGTAACACCTTTCGCTGCAAGCATAATCTCAAATGGAGGTAGACATCCTCTCAAGCGTATGCTATCAGTGGATTCATTATCCACTACATCATTTGATGGATCAAGTATAACATCTTCTATTACAAAGAATCTAAATGACACTTTTCAATTCGAAGATGCGCAAAAGGAATTTGCAGAAGAATTATCAATATTATATATAAAAGAAAATGAAACGTTAGTAACACAAGGAGAAGAAAACCCAGGTTTATTTTATTTAATAAAAGGCTTGCTGGAAGTTGGTTATTACAGTAATGATAGCTACTTCAATAATAATATTAATGACAATGCAGCTCAAAATAACATCAATGATGATAACAACTATCATGTACTATACACTATTAAACCAGGTGAAATAGCAGGCTATTTAGGTACAATTATGAGTACTTCGAAATCACTCATAACTATACGTGTGGTAACAGATTCTTATCTTGGGTTTATACCCCAAAAATCATTTAATTATTTCTTAGAAAAAAAATATAAAGTGTATTTAGCTGTTATTGCTAAATTTTTGACAGTGCTAAGTAATGCAATTGTTTATATGGATTTCGCACTGGAATGGGTTCAAACCGAAGGAGGCAAAAAATGTTTAAGACAGGGTTCTGACGCAAATGATATCTGTTTAGTATTAAACGGTAGGTTTCGATCAATAGTTGAAGAATTTGAAGAAAATGAGAATGAAAAATATTCAGATTTAAAGAGTCGTAAAACAAGTTCTCACAACCATCTCAAAAAATATAAGGTATTACAAGAATTTGCTCAAGGTGATAGTATTGGCGAGGTTGAAGTTTTAACTGCTTCAAAATTTCCCTTTTCTTTGGTTGCAGTTAGAGAATCTGAAATTGTAAAAATACCAAGAACATTATTGAATAGTATAGCACTACAATACCCATCAATTAATATTATGATATCCAGGAAATTAGCAAGAAAAATGAAGGATCAATCAGTTAAAAACCCTAATATTTCAAACTACAATTATATGTCTAAAAATCCGTATACTGGAAATTCAAAAAGTCAAACTACTTATAATTATAATAAAACACAGTTGCAACCAGGTTCAAAAAATCAATCAACTGCGACTACAACAAAGTCCATAACAAGCTATAATAACCTAGCTTATTATAAAACAATAACAATCTTACCTATTAACCCAAATTCCAATATTCCGTTAGCTGAATTCGGTGAAAAATTATTAAACTCTTTCAAGGCAATAGGTCAGGATGCCATATCATTAAACAGATCAACCGTCTTCACTCCAAATTTAGGAGGACTATGTCATCATCATGCTTTTAATAAACTAAGCAAGCTAAAGCTCTCTGGATATTTTGCAGATGTAGAGGATACATTTGACAAAATTATTTATATAATCGACCCTAATAATTTGAATTCATCTTGGAACGATATTTGTATGTCTCGCGCTGATTGTATCTTATTCGTTGCAGATGCTTTATTTTTAAACAACGCTAATGTAAAAGACAATTCATTAAATTTTAATTCTTATGAAAGTTTTACAGAAATTGGAAGTTATGAAGAAAATTTTATAAAAATGGATAGTATGGCAAGAAGTGACTTGGTATTATTACATCCTGATAGAGCGGTTTCTCCTGGACTAACTAAATCTTGGCTGAAAGATCGAAAATGGATAAACTCTTGTCACCATATTCAAATGGCTATTAAACCAAATATAGTTGTTGAAACAACAAGTTTAAGAAACTTCATGCTATGGAAAGAGAAATTAGCAAATTTAAAGTTAGCAAAAAGCTTAAAATCTAAAGTTAATAATATAAGAGATGATTTACTGGAGAAATATAAATTAGGTGCCAGAAAACAAGAAATTTACTCTAATTCTCAAGCATATAAAAGTGATTTTAACCGTTTAGCGAGAATACTATCTGGTAAAGCTGTCGGTTTGGTACTTGGTGGAGGTGGAGCTAGAGGTATCGCTCACCTAGGTATTTTAAGAGCTTTGGAGGATCAAGGTATACCTGTTGATATGATAGGTGGAACATCAATTGGTTCATTCGTTGGCGGCTTATATGCAAAGGAATATAATTTCGTTAAAACATATGGTCGTGTGAAGAAATTCTCCTCCAGAATGGCTAGATTGTGGATATGGATATTTGATTTCACTTATCCCTTCACCTCCTATACTACAGGTCATGAGTTTAATATAGGTATTTGGAAAGCTTTTGGTGATAGTAGAATTGAAGATTTTTGGATTTCGTATTATGCAAATTCAACAAATATCACGCAATCTAGGATGGAAGTCCATTCGTCTGGCTACGCCTGGAGATATATTCGAGCCTCTATGTCCTTAGCTGGGTTGGTACCTCCTATCGTTGATGTTGATGGTAGTATGCTCTTGGATGGCGGTTATATCGACAACTTAACTGTTTCTGAAATGAGATCCAGAGGCGCTAATATAATCGTTGCGGTTGATGTTGGGAGTGTAGATGATAAAGCGCCAATGAGGTTTGGTGATTCTTTATCGGGGCTTTGGATCATATTTAATAGATGGAATCCCTTTTCAAGAATACCTAATGTACCCACAATGACGGAAATTCAAATGAGATTAGGTTACGTTTCAAGTGTTGTTGCATTAGAAGCTGCAAAAATAACTCCTGGTATTCTCTATATCCGACCTCCTATCGATGATTATGCAACTTTGGATTTTGGTAGATTTGTAGAAATATATACAGTTGGATTAACCCACTGTCTTCAAACAATAAAGAAATGGAAAATGCAGGACATTTTCCCCGAGATCCCAGGTTCAATTCAGCATTCTCGTGATAAAAAGGGATTAAACCCAAGGGTTAGAAGGAACAGTATATAAAATTAGCATCAAGCATTTTTACTATAGAATGAAAAGAAGAATATGTATCATATACCAGGGGTAACTCAACAGGTAGCATCTATATATATATAGGAGCTATTATTTATTATAGACATTTATTTATCTACTAATGAACAACTTGTATCACTCTACTTGTGTTTTTTATTTTGCTAAAATCTAATATTAATATTAATGTGCTAATATTTATAACGCTTTTATAAAAGACCGGTATGGAATATGGTTTGTTGCACATAAAGGTGACCGAATGATTAATTTAACAAGTGGCCAAAACAATAATGCATCATGTGCAGCGATTACATAGTCAAAGAAATGATCGAAATCAGGTGAAATCACTATAAATTGGGACAATATGACGGTATTACTGTAAATTTAAAGCTACGATTGTAATTATAGGGAGCATACATATATATTTAGTATCGATATCTAATATTAGCACTAGACATAAATATAGCTATAGTGTGCTGATGATATATTTCATAACGTCTTTTCAGTTTACATTTTAGTTTCCAATTAAAATTTCGGTTCATTATTCTTTAATGTTGTCCTCCTTGTAAATAATACTCAAATTTATCAAGGAAGATCGTTGCTTTACTAGAAGAATCTGGCACTTTATCGTTTAATGTGACCTCAACAGTTAAATTCCCAATGTATGTATCTTTAGCATTACTTACACCCAAAATCTCATCAAATAAATCAATTGGTTGAGAACGATCATGAATTTTTTGAGGTAGTTTAATATTCACTGAAAAACGATCAACATTAGATGGAATTGAAAGTAAATCTTCAAAAATTGGATCATATAAAACTGATTGTTTAGATGGGGATGCATAAGCAGCACGAGTAGCAAGTTTTGTTGCATGATCAACCAATGTTTGAAGAGGAATTATTGATCCTGTTTTTTCTTGAGATTTTGCTTCAAGAGCAGATATATCACCTGATGAGATTATACGGGTTAAAATTGTAGGGGTTGGCTTTTCTGGTTTCGCTGATGTTTCTGGTCTTGATTCTTGGGTTTCTTCGCTTTGCGCCTCTTTTGGCTTCACTTCCTTTAATTCAATGTTTGATAAGTCAAGTTTCTCACGAGAGCGGATAAAGTTAGATACCGCTTTGACATCTTCATTTGTTATTTTACCAAGGTATGCAAGGACATCACCCTTTAGGAGTCGCCCATGAGGTCCAGAAGCAGGAATCTTAGAAAACGCATCCGAACTAGAGATGTTGTTTTCGTGGAGAAGGATAGCTACGGAGGGGAGAAGAGTTTGCGTCGAATCAGCTGTAACTGTTACTTCACTTGAGCTCGGGCTTGTAGGTGGTGCCGCTGATTCGGTTGGAGCTTTTGGAGTAGGGGAAGTAGTTGGTGCCTCTGCTGGAGGTGGGGGAGGGGTTGAAGCGGATGCATCAGTTATTGGCTCTGGGTACTCTAGACTTGATATATCATCACCTAATTCAGCAAGATATGCAATGGTATTACCGACTTTTATGCTTTTGGAGCCATCGGGAACGATAATCTTAGCCAGAATGCCATCCTCTTGGGATTCAACGTCTATTTGTGCTTTGTCGGTTTCAATTTCGAGTAATACATCACCAACAGTAAATTCCTGGCCTAGTCATTTGTATAGATTAGTTTAATAAGCGAGAAAATGGGTACTAGTGTATTTATGATATTCAAAACATACCTTCTTTGACTTTCCATTCTACTACATTACCTTCAGACATTGTTGGAGACATCGCAGGCATACCAAAAGTACTAGCAGCCAAAACTCTTGATAATTGAGAAAAGGCTATAAAAATATAATGTTAGGTGATAAATTCGGGATTTCACTTCATTGTAATTCATCCAATTGCGTCACAAAATGTTGTCCCCCTCTTAGTCGTCAATTGATGTCAATAATAAGTACTCATAACCATAGTCATTGATATTCAATAGTTTTGTGAATAATACCATTACAATTTGGAGAACAAGGAAGAATTAAACAAGATCATATAATCACTTACCTCTACACCCAACTCCCCGAGCCACAACACGGTTCAAAGCAGTACGCTGAAGACCTCTTAGAACAATTTTTGAAGCCAGCATTTTAAAATTCTTAAAAAGAGTCCCAATCCAACAAAAAAAAAGGGTGAAAAAGAAATTATTTGCTGCAGAAGGTTGTGATAAATGTAGGTTTATGTCCTTTTTTGATGTTCGTGGTTTGGCCGGGTAAATATGGACAAGGAAACAAGAAATTCATTTTCCTCCTTGTCCAATATTATAATAATCCACTAATTATGGTCTCTGATGAACACCAAACAATCGGTCTTGATGAACAGTATAATGGATATTAATAGAATCTTCAAATTAGCACAGAATACACACTAATATTGATATGACTTACTGTAATATAAGGGTTAAAAAAATAAGGGGCACAAATTACGTGCTTACATATATCATCTAGCCATAAACTATAAATAAGCTATAAATCAAAATAGATTTAAGCTGATTTACCATAGACAGTCTCAAAAGACTGTTCAAAATCAGCAATAATGTCATCAATAAATTCCAATCCAACACTAACCCTAATCAAATCGTCTGTTACACCACTAGCTAACTTCTCCTCCTCGGATAATTGTTGATGTGTTGTGAAATATGGAGCAATAACTAATGTCTTAGCATCACCAACATTTGCTAAATTAGAAGCCAATTTCAAATTATCAACAACTTGAGCTGTTGATTTATCAAAAGGAGATTTAACTGTCTTGTCTGATTCTAATGGTTTGACACCAACTGATAAGACACCACCAAACCCGTGTGGTAAATATTTCTTAGCACGTTCATGATAAGGATGGGATTCTAAACCAGGATATGAAACCCAACTAACGTAGGGCGATTTTTCTAACCATTGTGCTAATTTCAAGGCATTCTCATTATGTCTTTGAACTCTTAATGATAATGTTTCAACACCTTGTAGTAATAAAAATGCAGCAATTGGATTAAGCGCTGGACCTAAATCACGTAATAATTCGGTTCTTGCATGTCCAATGAAAGCAGCTTTACCAAATTGTTCAGATTTAATTAAACCATGGTAACCTTCAGCAGGTTTTGAGAATTGTGGGAACCTCTCAGGATATTTTGTCCAATCGAAATTACCGGAATCAACAATAACACCTGCGATTGTAGTACCATGTCCTCCAATCCATTTTGTTGCTGAGTGAACAACAATATCAGCACCCCATTTAATTGGTTGAACGGTATAACCACCAGCACCAAAAGTATTATCAACAACAAGTGGTACACCATGTTTATGAGCAATTGCAGATAATCCTTCAAAATCTGGAATGTTATACTTTGGATTACCAATAGATTCAACATACACTGCTTTTGTCTTTTCATCAATTAATTTTTCAAAATCTTCATTTTTATCACCATCGACAAATTTAACATGAATTCCCAATCTCTTAAATGCAACTTTAAATTGATTGTAAGTACCACCATATAAGTAAGAAGTTGAAACAATGTTATCACCTTGTTCTGCTAATGAAGTAAGGGCAATAAATTGGGCAGCTTGTCCAGATGAAACAGCTAAAGCACCAATACCTCCTTCAAGAGCAGCCAATCTTTCCTCGAATACATTATTGGTTGGGTTAACTATTCTTGAATACATATATCCAGGTTTTTCAAGACCAAATAATTGAGCACCATCTTCTGAATTTTCGAAAACATAAGATGTTGTTGCATAAATTGGAACTGCTCTTGGTCTATAAGGACCTTCTGGTTGTTGACCAGCGTGTAATTGAATAGTATCAAAGTGAGATGCCATTTTATTAGATTAAGAATTAATTGCAATTGCTGTTATAACAATTATGACTATTAATGGAGAAAAATCTAAAATTCAAAAGAAAGATCGAGAACTCGAGGAATTGATTCCTTTTATATTAACAATTGCAAAATAATGCCATGATTATTTGGACTAATTGTACCATCGAAGGGGGCAAATCAAAACAATTCAAAATTTCGATGCTATTATTATTATTTTAACTTCCGTTAATCAGGGTGAAGTTCGGTGAATGAATGATCTATTAAGAAGAGTCGCAATTGCATGTGACTTGTGCAAATATTAATGCATATAAATATGAGCATTAATATAGTGATGATATCAATAATGCTCATTTTTGTAATTGAATGATCTCAATAAACTAAACTGTTAGGTTTCATCCTTTATGATTAAGTAGTATGGAGACCTTCAGCGATGGAAAGTTTATTCATAAAGCATGGGAAAACGGAATATGTTCCGTTGGAATTAATTTGATCCCAGTTACCAAAATTCAAGATAATGATATTAGATCAAAATTGCTTTTAATTATAATTACAAACACAATATAATGTCAAAGTAATAGTTAGTGCATCGTAGATCCCAATTCCATGCAAATTGATTTAGTGTTAAATTATATTTCAATTGTAAATTTATAACCATTTTTTTGAAGATCACAATTGCAATAAACTCACGAGTCACAACCATATTCTTGATCTCAATCGCCAATTGCAAGATTTTAAATAATCATTTTATAATGCATATGTTTGTAGCAACAGCCATTGAAATTTGGACTTGATCTTGACACTAAATCACATCGATATCTTTGAACAGCTATCGATATCGGCGCTTGTGGCTTATGGGCCGACACGGGATTTTAATTATAGTCCCCCAGACTTCTATGCCACTTCTTTCATTTTAATTTGCTTAATTACAGCTGAAAAAATATTAAAGTTCAAATTCAATTCACCGGTAATATATAATGCAAGTTCAACCCAATTAATATATTGATGTGCTGATGTGGTACAAAATATGGGGTGAAAAGTATAACTAAGCTTAAGCCAAAGGTACCTGTTCTCTTACTAAATGTTTAAATACAGCAGAAGTTCACCATGATCAACTACTAAATTTAGTTTCTGATTGTTCAATATGTGGTCAGGATTTATACAGCAAGTGTTTAGAACTGATTCTAGTGACTCAAACAGCATGGATACGCGACACCTGTTAAATGACTTAAAGTGCTGGTGATTCTTAAATGGCGTAACATATGGAGATATTGTACCTTTCTCCTCTTGAAAACAATGAACATGATAATTTCTCGATCTCTAGATGGGGCGGAAACCTCGAGTTCCAATTCAACCCCTGACTAAAAGCAGGATTCCTGAAACAATTTCAGTTCTCGTACATATGTCCGACAAAAAATCCTAAGCTCCGGGTCGGGAAAAATATGAACAACCTTGTGAAGTATCACGTGATACAGCATTTAGTCAGCAGGTACGTAATCCCCTTTTTTTCTTAAATAGTGTGGGGAACAATTTTAAGGGTTTTTTTACTCCACGTATTACTTTCATTGATATTATGGTTATGGACCGCCCTTATATATGTCCTATATGTCAAAAGGCCTTTCATAGGTTAGAGCATCAGACAAGACATATTCGCACTCATACTGGGGAAAAGCCACACCAGTGTGAATTTCCGGGCTGTGGTAAGAGGTTTAGCAGAAGGGACGAGTTAACAAGACATATGAGAATACATACAAATCCAAGGAGGAAAAGGGGTGAAAAGAGCAAACCAACTAGAAAAAGAGAATCTTCCTCTTCTTCTTCTGAAACTAATAATCCGCGAGTTGAAAATAATAATACTATTGAAAAAGACAATAGACAATTACAAGATCCCCGAAAAGAAAATTTTAAAGACAATATTGCTCAGGTACAAAACAACATCAGTTCAAATATCTCAACTTCAAATGATGTTAGTATTCAAACAACACCTGAAATATCACAACTTGATGGTCATGAGTTGTTATCTCCTGTTTCTTCTGTTTCTAGTCCTATAAAGTATGATATGAATATTTTAGCTTTGGCCGCATCCGATCAGCTGGAAATGGAAAAACAATCCTCTTCGATGGATAAAACAAGCTTGTCGAAATCATATCCTTCATTATCTCGATATTTCAACTCGAGGTCGTCACCGGTAAGCCCCATGGGGTCACCTCCGGCTTCAAATACATTATCAGCCCATTCTTCCTCGAGTATAAGCTCTCTAGGGTCTTCCCCAACTTCCTTTGGTTCAATTTTTTCCAGCAATAACAATAATAATAATGCCAACAATAATGAAGACAAATTACCTCCATTAAGACATAGGTTAAACCCATTATCGCCTTTACACAGAATGACAGCTTTAAAACCCCTTACCCCACTATCATCAAATTTGTCACAATCATTAGCTTCTCATTCACACAGCGTAACTTCCCCTGTTACTCCTAAATCAGCATCTTCAACAGCATCACTGACTTCACTCACAGCCACCAATTTCGTAAACACCCCACGCCTGCATTCCGTTCACGACGAGCCCCTTTCATACGATGATTACCATCAGCGTTCCAAAAAATCTAGGCCCAATTCTCCTGTTCCGACTGTTCCAAGTAGCCCAACCTTAACTGCGGTCACCTCTTTATCTCGAACAAACTCCAATATCTCTGCGTTGTTTAATATTAGTGGATTTAGTGGAATTAGAACTGGTCTATCAACTCTAAATCATACTCCATTAATAACACCTTCACATTCCCCACGTTTAGGTCCAAGATCATTATCTGGAATTAATCCATTAAATGATATTTCTGTTATGGATTTAGAGGGATTAAACGAAGCTGTTCGAAATAACCATATTCATCATCATCATAGTGATGGTTTTGTACTGCCCCCAATAAAAACGAGTACAAATATAAGAACCCTCCACAATTCTATCCCTTTTATGACACCATTAACCAATAATAATACTGCATCTTCAAATAATAGTAATAATAATAATTCATCTACCGGTTTGGGAATAAATATATCAGCTCCATCACTAGCATTATCAACAAATCAACAAAGTAATAATAATACTTATAATTTTTCAAGAACTAATTCAACAGTACAAACATATTCCCAATTACCTTTAAAAATTAGCATTAATGATCATGGAATTTTAGAATTAGATGGTATATTAATTGATAAGAAAATAAAATCTGGTATTGGAATTGGACAATTGGATTCTTCAATGCGTGAAACTGCTAAAATTAGCCATATTAATGCAAATACAAATAATGGAACTCAATCTATTGAAAATATTATAACTACAACAGCAAATAATAATAATACGATAGATACAAACAGAAGGACTAGTCGCATGGCTTTAGGTGATATATTAAATGGATAATTATATTTCACGATTACAAAATGATTATTAACGCTTATTAATACTTTGAACTTACCCCCGGTATAACCTTAAAAAAATTAAAATTTTGTACTAAAATTAAAAATTGATTTTGTTGATAGAATTATTCTCTTTTATTTTCTCTTATTATTTATTCTTTTAAAATGATATTAAAGGGTTGAAACCGCTTTTTTCGTTTCTTTAGTAAGCATCATTTTGAATAATCATATTATGATTATTGTTTTAATTTTTGTGTTTTAAAAATGTTGATCTTTCATATATAAATTAGCTTGCCACTACACGTATGTATCATCACTTAACTTATCTTGGCTTTATCATGATTTGATATCTATATTTAATAAGCTTTGTACTGCCCTCTTTTTCAATTGCAATCGAACTAATTATGACATAAATGACCATGTAAGCAACACCCATTCACCATCCTTGGGCTTGATAAATAAAGATTAATTAGTCCTCTTTTTTTACCTCGTCTTTTATGTTCCTCGTACTTATTATACTGATAGGCCTGCATTTGCAATGGACCCTGGCTTACTCAACCTCCTCCAATAATCATGCCCTGACCTCCGATTCCATAGCCCATCTAACTAACGTCTCTCTTACTCACCTCAATCCTTCCGATATCCAACTTGACATTGCCATTTCTGGTACATCCACTTCTCATCACTTTTCAAATTTGAATAAAAGGTGGTATGTCCTATCGAACCCTCAAACGAAAAATAATGTTAATGACCAGCTAAAACATGTCAAATCACAATACGGCCATTGGTTATATAAATATTTAACTACTAATTCAACTATTAGAGAAGTGCCCCCTGATCAAAATGATAATTCTTTAAATTTCAGGTTTTATTTATCAGAAAATAATTATTTAAATGAAGATGGTATTGAAATATTTCATTTAGACAAAGATGGTAATATGGTCAAATCAAGTTCAAATAATGATTATAGTACAACTAAAACGATTAGTTATAAAGGTCAAGCATTTAGAAGGTTTCAATACTATAACCTTAATGACGATAATCAAGAATTAAAATACTCTCAAAAACACGTTGGTTGGGCCCGTTTAACGATAACTTATGACTCAACGAGTAGAAATTTAAATGAAAATAATATAATATCAATTAAAGGTTCTTGGCATGTTTCCGATACAACATTAGGATCAATTGATTCTTTATATTCAATCGATTCAATTAATAATTTTAGATCATCTCATTATAATGATGAAATAACTTCAAATTCAATTGATGAAAAACAATATGAAAATGATTTAGATGATGAAGATTTAATTGTTTGGCGTGATGTTGATATGGATAGAAATTTTGATTTTTTAACAAAAAATATTTTAAATGATGATTATGATTTTAATAAATTTGAATCTGAACAAAGTTTGATTAATACTAAAAAAGAAACTAAATCTATAATTAAAAGAGAATTAGATTATTTTAATACTTATTCTTTTAATAATCATATCAATAATAATAATAGGCTAATTAAAAGGTCTGGTGATGATAGTGATACTGGGAATTCAGGTTCGGCTCATTCAAATTTATATTCTTTAATTGGTTCAACAAATGGATGTCCAAAATTTAGAAAATTTGTAATGGTTGGTGTTGCTGTTGATTGTAACTTTATTGCAAACTATAATAATAATCAATCTCAAATACGTGAAAATGTTATAAGTTTAGTTAATACAGCCTCTGAAGTTTATGATACTTCATTTAATATTACATTAGGTTTAAAACAATTGGTACTTGTTAATAGTTCAACTTGTTCAAATTCTCCTTCATGGAATGTCGCATGTTCTTCGATGGGTTCAATAAGTGAGCGTTTAAATGAATTTACAACTTGGCGTGCAAAACAAACTTCTGATACAATTGGTGTTTGGTCTTTATTAACTGATTGTGCGCAAGATTCAGTTGTTGGATTATCATGGATGTCAACATTATGTGAAGTTGGAACTTTAGATGGAAGTAATTCAACTATTGCTGCAACAAATGTAATTAGTCATACTCCATATGATTGGGCTGTTTATTCTCATGAAGTAGGTCATACTTTTGGTGCTGTCCATGATTGTACTTCTGATACTTGTTCTTCAGGTGCTGATTCCTCAAATCAATGCTGTCCATTATCATCAGGTACTTGTAGTGCTGGTGGTAAATATATTATGAATCCAAGTACTGGAGCTCAACAATCAGGTTTTTCATCTTGTTCAATTGGAAATATATGTGACTCTTTAACAACTATGAATTCAACCTGTGTAGTCAATAATAAAGATGTTACTGGTCTTGTAACTGAAGGTATTTGTGGTAATGGTATAGTTGAAGATGGTGAAGAATGTGATTGTGGTGGTACTGAAGGTTGTGCACAATCTTCTTCAAAATGTTGTGATCCAACAACTTGTAAGTTCATAAATAGTGCAACATGTGATGATATAAATGATTCATGCTGTGACAAGTGTCAATATGCATCATCATCAACTATTTGTGAATCTTCAATTGGTCCTTGTTCTCCTGTTGTTTATTGTAATGGTAATTCTTCACAATGTCCTTCACAAACCCTTTTAAAAGATGGTACAACATGTTCACTTTCAAATTCATCATCAACTGATTTAAAATGTGCTTCAGGTTATTGTACATCTCGTGATTTACAATGTGTAACGATTTTTGGTTCAATGTCTGTTTCAACAACTCTTTCAAATGGTACATCAGTTTCCTTAAATATTACAGAATCTTGTGGTGATGATAGTTCATGTTCAATGGGTTGTCGAGATTCAAGATTTCCTAATGTTTGTTTCCGTAATAGTCAAAATTATCTTGATGGTACTGTATGTGGTAGTACCGGATCATGTAGTAGTGGTCGTTGTAAAGGTGGAAAAAGTTCATTTTTCGGAAATGATGGTGATAGAGGATTTTTAGGAAGTTGGGCATCAAATCATAAAACTTTGTTAATTGGAATACTTGCTGGAGTTGGTGGATTGTTATTGGTTTTATTCTTAATTTCTTTAATTCGCAAATCATTAAGACCAAAACCAACAAATCAAGTTATAATACCGATGAAACCAATGATGCCTCCTCCATCATATTCAGCTCAGCCACCACAGCAACCTTATTACAACTATAACAATAATAATGATTATTATCCTCAACAACATAATGGGACATATAATAATGATTACAATTATAGCAATAACAATATACTACAACCACAAAACACATACCGACCAAATTATTAAATTTATAACGGCGCTACGATTATCTTGTTATATCTGTAATTTTTGTTTTAAAGTAAGCTTATTAAAAGATGATTTACATGTATATGTTTTGGAGATTCTTTTTTCTTTTTATTAATTATATTTTGCACATTCAATTTCAATTAAGGTTGAAATTTGACATTTATTTTTGTTCAAGGGCATATATATATTATTATATTTATATAGTTTATTGCATTCTTCAAAAAATTATTATTTTCATACTGTCAGTTATTGATTTCGGCCACCTCATGGTGAATAATTATCCTTCAGCTTCTTTAATTTTTCTTAGTCATATATGCTTGAGAAATATATGGACGCGAGTTCAGAAAATCATCTCTACTGAACAACGCCAAATACTTGTAAAATCTTAAAAAACTACCAGATTCTCCTGTGTCTCACCCAAGATAAGTACGTTTTATATAGCCAATCAATAATATTGTTTTTTAAATTTTAAAAAAGAAATTGTTTTTGTATTCCTTATCAACATGTATGTATGCTCTCACGAGTTACGAAACTTACCTTATATGGTAAGTACCAGAAAAAAAGGTTTTCTAGTGAGGTAATGGCAAAGTTTTTCGTCTACAATTATATGGTCACCACGAAAGACTTCAGGAGTGTTCCCATGGGAAGCTTTAATTCACTGAATTAATTTTGGATGATTTTTGATGGTAACACCGGCTTTCCACATATCACGCACCCAATTGACAGATCACCGAACCAATTTAGTACGTAGTGTCTATCCTGAACCACCTAATCACACTTGTTCACCCAGCGTTAATACCAATTACTACTATCATTATTCTAATAACCATATCACAGGAAACGCCGTAGTTATATATATCTATTATCTATATAATTATTCTTTATAATCTAATTTTATAATCAAATTCTATACATATTATTATTAAGTAGCAGTTCTATAAAAATATTGAAGAGTACTTAAGCTAACAACTGTTACATTCTCTATACATGATCCATTCTTTTTACCGCAGGAGATATGAAGCTTAAATACTTATTTCGAATCGATTATGAGAAGCTGTAGCTTTAGGACTCTAACTGGTCACACATTTATTCTCTGTTATTTGATGCCTAGGTTCATGATTAATATAAGCCCTTATAGGAGTTTTGAATTTTTTGTGGTCTATATATACAGTAAATCGGTTCAGAGGTAACCCTCTAGATCTGAAAATGATAAAACATTTAGTAGAGTATTGTTGGATTCGGATCCGGAGTTAACTGTCCGGATTGAGTTTTCAATTCACACTAGTGTAGAGTATAAATTATACCATAAAGTTAAATTAACAAATGCCCAAAATAATTTCCAGAGAGTTTTAGTATACATATGGGCCATCATCATATCCGGTGTCAAGAAGTGGTCGAATCTTCATGCATGATGTGGTCTAATATTTATTGCGTCATGTAGTTGAATATTTTACATCACGTGGCCTAACTATTAATATAGCATCTAGGCGAATATTTACACAATGGTGTGCAGGTATATAGGCCAACAGATGGCCGATATTAATGCAAAGTACAGTATAATTGAAATTCCGAACTCTGCTAGGTAATTACGTGATACGGAATCCCGAAGCACTATAGCTCTGAATGATTATAAGAAGAGTGAAAGAAATCCCGGGTTATTCCATTAATTGACTATTTTTCAGTTTGAAATATTAATGCGATAAGAGCACAAGACATCATGATCATCAAGCTATAAGGTGATGGTCGGTTTGAAAATATCGCGGTATTATGGTGTGCCGATACAGCAAATTTTATTATTTTCTCGAACTCAGCTCCAAAGATTAAAAATTATAACAGTTGCAACGGCTGATACAATAATCAAAATAGAACTAATTTTTTGTTAAAAGTGATATTTTTACAAATAAATAAAGAAATCGCGATGCGGATCAACTGATGATTGGCTGATTTCGATTCCAACATCACCAGGCTTCATTCGGAAAAACTTTAATATTCTCAAGACCGCATATCCGAATATTCTATGCGATTACATTGTTTAACTTTAAGATCTTTATAGTTATGATCTTATATGTTGACAGGCACAAAAGTAATAATGTTATCTTACTGTTTTATATAAAGAGACACCTCTTTTTCTCGTTTTATTTTCTTTTCGTTTTTCATTCTCATCATCAGATTATCAATCCCTCTAATTTTATTTACAAATTCAAAAAACTTATAATGCCCGAAACAAAACAAATTACATTATCTGAATACTTATTCTATAGACTTCGTCAATTAGACGTCAAATCTATTTTTGGTCTTCCGGGAGATTTCAATCTAGCTCTTCTTGACTACATCGATAACGTTGAAGGCTTAAGATGGGTCGGTAACGCCAACGAATTGAATGCGGGATATGCAACCGATGGTTATTCTCGTGTTAAAGGAATGGGTTGTATTGTTACAACTTTTGGTGTCGGTGAATTATCTGCAACTAATGCTCACGCTGGTTCTTATTCAGAGCATGTTGGTTTACTTCATGTTGTCGGTGTACCAACAACTGCTTCACAAGCCAAAAAATTATTCCTACATCATACTTTAGGAAATATGGATTATCGAGTTTTTCATAGAATTTTTTCTGAAATTTCTTATTCAACTGCATTTTTAACTGATGCTCATTCTGCTCCATCTGAAATTGATAGAGTTATCAGGGATGCTTATATTCATCAAAGACCAACTTATTTAGGTTTCCCATCAAACTTTTTCGATATTAAAGTTCCAGCTTCGTTACTAGATATTCCACTCCAAACAGAATTGAAACCAAATGATGTTGAATCTGAAGAAGAGGTTGTTGAAACTATTTTAGAATTAGTCAAAGATGCTAAGAACCCAGTTATTTTAGTCGACTCTTGTGCTTCAAGACATAAGGTAATAGACGAAGTTGAAAAATTAATTGAAATTACCCAATTTCCAGTTTATGTTACTCCTTTAGGTAAAGGTTCTATTAATGAGCATCATCCAAGATTTGGAGGTGTTTATGTCGGTCAATTATCAACCCCAGATGTCAAAGAAGCTGTTGAAAGTGCTGATTTAGTTATTTCAATTGGATCTGTTTTATCTGATTATAATACTGGTGCATGGTCTTACGATATTACAAAAAATGTCGTTGAGTTACATTCTGACTACACTAAAATTAAAACAGCTTCATTCCCTGATGTTCAAATGAAATATGTTTTACAAAAATTATTAATTTCAATTAGTAGTGCTATTTCAGATTATAGCCCTGTTGCTGTACCTGAGAAAAAGATTATCAATACTCAAGTTGCTGATGACTCTGTTATTAGCCAAACTTGGTTTTGGAATAGATTCTCTACATGGTTAAGACCTGGTGATATTGTTATATCTGAGACTGGTACTTCATCATTTGGAGTTATTCAAACAAAATTTGCTCCAAATACCACTGGTATCTCTCAAGTTTTATGGGGTTCAATTGGTTATTCAGTTGGTTCATGTCTTGGTGCTGTAATGGCAGCCGAAGAACTAGATAAATCTAGAAGAGTTATCTTATTTGTTGGTGATGGTTCATTACAATTAACTGTACAAGAACTTTCAACAATGATTAGATGGAATTTAAAACCATATTTGTTTGTTTTAAATAATGATGGTTATACAATTGAAAGGTTGATCCATGGTTTGACTGCTTCTTATAATGATGTTCAAGGCTGGGATCATAAAGCTCTATTGCCAGCTTTTGGTGCAAAAGATTATTTAACTGATACTGTCGCAACAACTGGAGAATTAAATAAATATTTGGAAGATGCAGCATTCCAAGAACCAAATCAAATTAAGTTGATTGAAGTTATGATTCCAAAACTTGATGCTCCTGATAATTTAAAGAAACAGGCTGAAATTTCTGAAAAGACAAATGCCGAGTAAATTAATATTAGTTGCAGTTAGCAATTGATATTCATAAAATTATTTTATTAGTTTATTACAATTTAGATTTTTTATTTAATTGTGTCCTTTCATTTTTGTTGATTTTTGCTGATTTCTGAAATTATAGAGTATAGATATATTAATATAAGTCATTTGTTTCAAATTCTTAACATTTAGTCAATCTAATTATAAGAGCAATCCAATTATTTGTAACTGTGAATTATCGTACAGTATGGTTATTGTGGAGGGGTGAAGTATGATAGATTGGTTTCGAAATAAATTGAAACGAACTAATGTTAACTATAAAAACTAATTGTAATCTACACCAATATTGACTATAACAGTCTTTGACCTATTGATATAAATAAATGTTTAAAATACCAAGAGTATATGGGGAAATTGATTAAACAATTATATGAAAAATAATATTAAAACAATTGCAATATTAGAAAGTATTAATCGGTAAAACTGATAGAGTAAAAAAGATAAAGTAAATAGTATATTAAATAGGAATAAGAAAAAGTAGAGAGTTAAATCCAATGGATTTAACTGTCTTATATATGTAACTATATAGGCTAAATAATAATAAGGAGGTGGCAATAATATTAAGGGGCTTGCTGTAGTATATGAATGACCACGTAACCCCTGCATATCTAATATGCAAGGCATGTAGTTTAATATAAATCTGAAACATATGTAGATCATTTGATGATTGATCTGCACTGCATATCGGATATGTAAGCATGAAATAAGTTAATTAAAATTGAAATAACAACAGAAAGCTATTTAACTATAATTATAGACATTAATAAATTTTAGTAACTCTTAAGCTTCACCATCCAAAATTTAATTAGCGATTGATATTAATCTCAAAACTAAAATCTCTAAGGTATATGATTAAGGTCATCGAACTAAATAGTATATATCCCTAATAATGGAAAATCAATCTATTTTTGAATCCGACTTTATGTCTAACACCAAAATGACAGAAGCTACCCCCATTTCACAAATATGTCTAGCGATTCACTATTATAGGAGTTATTTAGTGAATAGAATATTTATGATCTATCAAGTGTGTGGTACTAGACCTTTAGTAAAACAATTCAATCCATTCATAAATGTTTTTACTAAATATTGCACAAAGTCTGCGGTTGTGAACTTTTTAACCAAGAAGTTTTCGAGTGTCTGAGTTGAGGATAATAAGTGGGGGATAAACACAGTCATTCTCTTCGATATACGGTATAGATATGGTGACTTTTTGTAACAGTAGATAGATTGTCAAAAAATAGAATTTATTTATGTCTTTTTTATTTTATTTCCATTGATTTGTTTTGAGGAGAGATGCTCTATCAAACATAGACCTTTTTTCTTCATTCGTAGCGCTTACACAATATATAATATAGAATATAGAATATAGAATAAGTATGTGTGCAGAACTACCTAATAGGGCAATTTTACCCCCTAATCGGAGTTTAAGTTTTAGACATACCTGAAGGTTATGAATTACACTTTATAGTAAGTCTGCATAGTAGCAGGTTTTATATAGTAATTATGTATATGTGCAGAGCTAAATATGGTATTTACTAACTTATTATGGGCAGATACTACAACCAGATAGACGATTCACACTTTAATTCTTTTTAAAATATTTAGATCCGTCTCCAGTGGGCGGAATTATTTAGTCTATGTATAGCCTACAACAAAAATACATATAACTGTTTTATATATCAAAGAAACTTAACAAGTATGTTTTAACCATGACTATCAGGTTTTGAAAACTTCTCAATGTGATAATATAGTGTGTTTGGTGTACATCCTCCTTGGTGAGCTGACTCAATCGAGAGAAAAGGAGATAGGGGGCTTTTAAATCACCTATATCTATAACAACGGGGTTTATCCAATCACACTCAATATGTATGCATAATACTATGCATACAGTACGCCATAGTTTGCCTTACACACAAGTATTAGTTATATAATTAGTTGTTATCTTTGATATCAGTTTAAGTTACCAATATGTTCTTATTCGGTTAATGATACAACGGCATATCAATATAGTGCTAATAATCAGTTTACTAGATATCTCTTATATATTAATAAGTGTAATATTTCTATTTTAGTTTTACAATTATCATTATCAGTACTATTATTTGGAAGAATTAACCTATGTATAAGTATAAGCGTAAACTTAAACTAGCATTGTACTCTACTACACGTTAGCATGAACCACACCATGTTAGTTTTATGCACTTCCGCGTCTTTTGGTTCCAATCTCATAATTAAATATTGATGAATCATCGTTAAGCTGGTCGTAATCCTACCTTTCGTTTTACTAATGTTATAATAAACTGCTGTGGCGAGTTTTTAGACTGATTTAGAAAACTCCAAAACATGCTAGAAACTTTTATAGCTGAAGAAGAATTATTTAGTGCTCATTGAACACTAAAAATAATATTACAGCTTTCAACTATGCTATTGAATTTAAAAATACATATAAATTATCCAATTCATATTAATATATACACGTTATATCTGCCATTTTTCAATTAAACAATGAGTTACAATCTAATAAATCAAATAGTTAAAATACACTCCATTAAAGAATATTCAAAGAAGGAAATAATAATACTTAATTATATATCAACTGATCGGAGCTATAGTGATTTGTTAACCAAGGTATTAAGCTTGGCCTGAGAAAGGTGATCGTGAGAAAAGCGATGGAATTATCGGAACAAAAACTCTAGCCAAATTTGAATTTACATGATATCATTTAAAAGCTATTATGATGCATGCTTAAGGATTATATGTTTTGTTGGATATATATTACACTCTTAGAACAGTTCACTAAAGAGTCGATTGGCTTTTTGGCGCAACTGGGAGAACAGGCACTTTGAACTTTAACATGTTTTATTTAATTTATATTTTATTTATCCTATTTATATCTATTACATTAATTTTATTCATAAGACTAAATGTTTTTAAGATCGAAGAACAAAAAGTAGTAGAACGAATTAATCAGGTCAAAGCTAGTAGACAAGCACTCCTAAAATACTATTTGGGAAATAACATTTTATAATAAATATGTATATAGTGTTTCTTTCAAGCCATCCATCCGCTGACAACCAAATTTAAATCTTTCTTTATTGTACTAAATATTACTCTTGCGCCTTTGAATTTTATAGAAGGGAATTTTCCAGATGAAAATAGGGTTATTTTAGAGCTTGAAAAGGAACATGGCATAACTGTCATGAGTAGCTATGACCAGCACTACATGACTCATCTGAGCTTGACTAAGGCCATTTAAGTGGTTTTACAGTTCACTGAATAAGTTGTATTCCCTATCACTAAATGCATATGAAACTACAAAATTGAAAGTGGTAATTTTGAATAATCAATAAACTGTGATAGCTAAAGGAATTTTACGGATTCGGACCGGACCGGACTCAATTGTTGAAACCCCTCCAGACAGAACTCTAATGTTCTTGATCTAAAAACATATTGTTATTTAGAATATTTATATACAGATCCCTTATCTCATATAGGTATGTTATATTTTGTATCCGATTTTAAATTATATCCATCTGTATATGGGATTTTTCCAGTTTGGATATAACCATTAAAACCCGATTTTACTGTTATCAATTTTAAAAGCATTACTAGCAGAATATAGGGCCGAAAGCTGTTCATAATTTGTTCACAATTAAGTAGCCTTTAATATTTCTGTTGATATATGCATATAAATATATATTTACTATTTTTACTATATAAGTCAATCTTTAGATCATGATATGGGCACTATAAACTTTATGCATGTCTATATATATATGCATATGCATAGACCTATATAGGCCTTATAAGCCTTATATAGCATTAGTATACAATGCGTGCATATTTAAATTTCAAGACTGGCAAAGGATCTGATTGAAGCACGAGGTCTGCACATAAGATAAATAAATTATCACACCCATTTCAAGTCCGAATCAACCCAATTGATAAGTTGCATCCTAATGTGATAGTTTCAACTTCCCAGGTCATAAATCCCCTTATTTAGCGGGAATATTTGAAGTATAGAATTTAAGTTTATCATTAAAACCTAAGATGTCGTAATTTATTATATTTGTTATTTAGATACTTAATGCACATAAGCACGTAAGTTTATGCTTAATTATCGACGCTTATAATTATGTTATTATAATCACATATATATAATAATATATTTATTCTCATATATAATTATAAGCTATAAATAATTATAAGTTATATCATCAGATCAGGAAACTTCCATCTGATGATCTGATGCGGAAATATTGTCTCTAGATACGGTTATACGCAGGAATTTATACATATATTTTAGTATATAAAAAAAAAGTGGTTCGTTAGCGTTTGAAATTTCTATCTACATTTACTTTTCTAGAATAATTAATGCTTCAATGACAATTAAGAAAGATATTAATATGCATTCCATAAATTTATTGTAATTGATAGCATTATTATTGAATAATAATTTTAAATTTAATTATAATCATAAATGATTTAAAATAATTTTTTGCAAATGCAATTGGGTTTTATGTCTTTGAAACAGTGTCATTAAACATAATATATATCTTAATTAATCGATTCTTGTTGCCAACTCTAGAAACTCTTCGCACATCATCAACATGTACAGTTTTATGTATATCCTGGACGTTGGCTTGTGCCGTGCGTATATATGTTTGATACCCATCATGAATATCAAGGAAAGGCATTATTAATTTATAATTGCAGTTGAAAGCCAGATGTAGCACAATAATGTTTCAAATGTATTCATTCAATGTGTATTATTAGTTATATTATAAGCTAATTTCGTTTGATTATTTAACAGTGTTTAACACCCTTGCAATTGAACGATTTTATTTACAGGTTTCCAATTGGTAATATTTTTGTATATATCTAGATTGAATAGATTCTAAAATAAATGACTATAAGCTATGTATATTAGATACGTCACAATATTAGTACCTGGATGTTCGACCGCGAACTTACAATATTTGTTATAAAATTCTTATCCTATTTTCCAGGTTTGAACATCCATGGAAAAGACCCCATAATAGTAAATGATAGTACCATACAATGGCTATATTACTAAAACTATAGTTTAATTATCAAATTCAAGTAATATTTAGTTCACCATGTGATCGAAAATAAATGAAAAAAAAAGATTGTTATTCGTATGTATCATGTTCATCTAAGTCTAAATATTGATATTAATATATACCCGCTCAGGTATTTCTGTAATAATTAACACAAGCTTATATATATATGAGTTACTTACTAAAAGTTTTAGGCCTTAACCTGGATCTAGTTGTCAAATCTAACATCCTCAATCTACATGTGTCAGGTGATGTGAATTCCAAATTCTCCATCCTACATGGCTATATCAGACCACCAAAAAGGGAAGTACAGGCCGTGGTAACACATTGTCATTGCAATTGAGATGATTTAATACTTTCTAATCATGATTAAAATAAAAATTAAAGTAATAGAGACGTGCACATTTGCAGCTATAGTGATGGGTATAACTGATGATTTTTCAACCACCTATTGAGTTACCTAGGTTTAAGAAACATTATTCTTTTTCTTCTAATGATTTTTTATGTGCTTTTGAGGCAGTTTATGCTTGAAGTTGCGGTTGTTGTAGAACCAATATAATGTTATAAGTTCAGCCGTGTGCTAGTTTTCATTTACGACTGCAAGGAATATTGATATTAGGTTTCAATCACGAAGAATTCATCTTATTGCAATTGTATTATATGTAGTATTATATAAATATTTTTAGTGTAGATTCTCATATTATAAGGTTATAAGTCATATCACCTTCTGAATGTCTACATCGTTTTATATTTTTAGCTATATCTTTTCTCATGTAATTAATATACTTTTCACAATATTACATTTATAGTTAACTCTCTATAAGATCTTATATAACTATTTCAATGTATATAATCACTTTTTGTTAAATACGAAGGGACGGTATGGGATAGAGCGCGCGATTACTGAAGAAGCCTCCTTAAAGATGTGTCTGCGCCACCTAAATATAAATAGTTTTGGATTTGTGTCTTTATAGCTCATAGTAGCCTCACACGTAGAGACTAGCAGTACTACCCGCTTAGCTACCCATGTTTAATACTTTTAATATTCTTATATAACTATTTATCGTTATCAACATTGATAAGCTATGTTGCCCCTTACATCTACACTCCATTAACCTGAAATCGGGAATTAATATCTATATATGAGACCATATACATAACTAATCTAAACCTTTTGTTTACTGTGGCTCTAAAATTAGATCTAAAGCTTGTTATATTCATTAGCGTTCTAAAAACTTTCGATCTATGATATAATAGACTCTATATATCTGCAGCTTGTGTCATACTTATATTCTGATATCCTCTCTGTTCGAATTCGACAAAAGATGGCGCATACAGCATAACAACACTCTTTAAACAATGGTAGTTTTTTCAAATAGCAGACGGAAAAACAAGGGAAAGAAGAAAAAAGTACAATTATAATACTATATTACGAAACACCTTAACTATACTAACAATAGGTTGCAGTTGATTCAAGTATAATTTCTTATAATCATCATCATATAAGCTATATTTAGAGTAGTAATTGCATTGGTAAGTCTATAATGAAAGGATATTGAGAATTATTGATCATTAGCATAGTATAGTTTCGTATATTATATACGAGCTTGCAGCCGATGACAATTTAGAGTTAATTAATATGCACATAACATATAAATAATACCTTCAGCTGGTATATTCCCAAATATAACGAAAAGTTAGAGGAATCGATATAAATGACCATTATTTGTATATTCAATTAGTAAATATTTTTACAGAGCAATTAATATTATTACGAATAAAATTTAAATACAAGAAAAGTAAGTTATCAAGTATGTGAACAAAAAGAGCTTTGTATGAAAAGTGTGAATATTAATTAATAAATAGAAACATGATTTTTTTCTTTCTTATCCTAATCAGTTAATATAATTTTTTTATCATGTTATTTATAAATATATATAAGTTTATGTATATATATGGAAAAGATAGTTTTTTTTTATAAATAGATAGAAGTATAGTCATTAAAACAATTTTTTTTAAAATTAATTGCATATCATTAAATGAGTTTTTGGTATTGCTATGAACAGATAGAAGCCTTATATTATATATGCAGACGTAATATTAAAAGATAGTGAAAAATCCCAAAGAAAAAAAACAAATAAACATACAGATAAATAAACAACATAGTACACTCGAGTTCAAAATCGAAGAACCAAAATTAAAAAAGAAAAGAAGATATTATGTAGGAAATTATTAGCTTTCTTTAAGATTAATGCAGAGAAAATAAAAACAGATTATTAAAAGGGATAACAAAAACAATAAATTTTGATGATAAATTAAATATGAACATGTTTCAACGTTTAGTTATAGTTAGTTCATTGGCTTCCACAAACCAGCTGCAGCAGCATGTACCTGATGGTTAGGGTCTGATGCCATTTTCGATTGCTGCTCTAAGTGATACCGATGTTCCTGAGGAACATTCATAGGCATAGAAGTAAGCTGAGGATTAGGAGTGTAAATCATTTGTCGGGGTGCAGTGGACATCATTGACAACTGATGGTGGGGAGGCATTGACACACCATGGACATTGGTGGATGGTGCAACTGTATATGACATTTGTGAGGGATGAGGGATTGAAGCTGGCGCCTGGTTAAGAGCTATATGTGGTTGAGGAGTAATAGGAAGAGCTCCTTGTTGAACTTGATGTTGTTGTTGTTGCTGCTGCTGAAATTGAAACAACTGATATTTAAGGCTCTCCAATTCGTATTCCAGTCCTTCAATATAAGACACCGCTTTTCGGAGGACTGCAGCTTTGGAGTCATGGGAACCCCTTGTGGCTGGAACAGCATTCTTCAACCAAACAAACCCGCCATTAATACTCTCCCGTCTTCTTTGTTCGGATAAAATATGAAGATGACGACGGACCGCCAAGCTTGAAGCAGACTTTTCAGGTCCTGCTGTTGAAGCGCTGGCAGGGGAAATAGATTTTTCAGTATTATCAATAGACTTTCGTTTTTGCGCTTTATTACCATTGCATTTTGGTGATTGGGACTCAGCTTTAATATATCCATTATCTAATGTATTTTGCTCCGCAACTCTTTGCCCATCCAATGGGGACACCGGTGCTAATGGTGAACAGTAACGGATAGATGGTGATATAACATTATTATTAATATTATTATTTTCATTCATCCTAATTTCTGCAGGATTGGGTTTAAATCTTTTCGGAGAAGGGGGCTCCTTTTGATCATTAGCATCACAGTCAGGAGAAGGAGATGTAAGTGCTTTAATTGTCATATTAGCAGAAGGACTACCGACAGGCAAGGGGAGAGGTGTAAACAATCTAGAAGGGGGTGGAATAGCCGTATCCCGAGCAATAGTTGTATCCATGTCTTTAAGCTGAAGCGCAGGAAGCGAAGTAACTCTTTGAGAATTCGTCTGAGAATGTTGTTGGATAGAAGGAAGTGCTGGAGATGACCTGAAGGAAGTCTGGAAAGAAGGAATTGAGCGGGAAGAATAATCATCGTTCTTATGGATCAAATCGTTGATGTTAAAACCAGAAGGAGTTGTGTTCTCACTAATGGACTTAAAGCCCGGAAGCCTTGTGGTGGTTTGTCTTGGAATCATAAGCATTCTAAAATATGTGTAATAAATGATAGAACAATAAAATCTGGAAGGTAAAAAATGAAAAAGGATGCCGATCGCAATGGATTTATATGTTTCTGAAGTATGTGTCCTCGTGATAGTGGGATGGTTCTATTATATTATTTATACCTGACGAAGGGCGATTAGCTTTAAGCACAGCTGGTTTGGCTTTTTAATTAACTTATGTAAAAAATAGCTTTTAAAGTTAACTCTGGATCATCAAACGCAAACTTCAGACCCGCACATATATGCATATATAGTTTTTAGCAGAGATGCAACAAATAAAGAGAATATGCATCAATCTCTGCTATATCTCATATACGAAGAATTAAAGCTAATTCTTGATTAGTAGAAACCGACATCACCGCCCCTTCCAGAAATGCCCAACACATGTCTGCTTCCAAATAGAGAGACAGAGTCTCAATAATCAATAGACAACCAGTTATGAGCAGCACTGCTCTCAAACTGAAAGTGTGCATGTAATCTGACAGGAACGGGTACATCTACGATTCAGATCCAGATCTATACTTTTGTGTGAATCCATGGGCAGGATGCTCCACTACATATGCATGTACTTCTGATTATATTTATGCACATGCCCTCAGATTTCTTTATTTTAATTTTGATGCTAATTATTTATTTAATTTGAATCTTTTTGGGATTTTTGGGGGTTATTTATGGGTGGGGAAGGAGTTGAGTATTTCAAAAGAGGAAAAGTAAGATTATTAGAGTAAATAAAAGCTAAGCTTAAGGGATTTAAATTGATGCCGAAAGTATTTCCTTCTCTTTTTTTTAAAATCATTTTTTTTAATTATTTTGGTAATATTTTGTTAAATTCTTTTTTTTTTTTTTTAATTTGAATTTAATCTTGAAGTGCTTAAATTCAAACCAAGCTTTGGTTTCAATGGCTAGCTTTTAGCTATAGTATATAGTAATTAGTAATTATAAAGGCTGTAGTGGGTAAAAGAACAACTTATAATTATAATAAACTAAGAATGTGTAATTTATCTCTTCTGCATTTTTCATCACATGCAGAGCTCAGCTGTCGGAGCTCAAAAATTATTTTTATTTTTATGAAAATCGTATCTCGCTTTGTTTAAACGTCGGTTGTGTTTGTTCCATTTTCATTTTGATTCCTTCTTCACGTATCCGACAGCCAAATATGCACCCCCTAGGCCACAATCATCTGATATGATCATCCTATTCTTTCTCTGCGGCTTATTCTTCACCGTGTCAGATATTCATGAGTTGAGACCTCGATTGTCTCATATTTCTTCCTTGGGTATTTCAAGCAATTATATTAGGAATAGGCTTCACATCTTCTTTTATGTATTAATAATTATGTAATTATAATCTAGATCTGCTCTCACATAATATTGTCTAATGATATTGAAGTTACTATTGAACTCTCCTCGCAGATCTCAGGGACATCTACCCGATAAATTGTATATATGCTTTTTGCTTCATTTCATGAACAAAAACCAATATGTATTTATTTGTAGTGTAATATTTATATACATTTTTCCGAAAACACGGGAATTTGATATTTTCATTAAAAATATTGAGAAGAGAAAATCTAGATATATAATATAACATCAATATCCTAGGACTGATTCCTCAGCTAGGAATGCTACAGCTAGGGATAATAAATTGGGCATTAATTAATTTCCAAGTTATTCTATTATAATTTTTAGATGTAATAATCAGGAGAGAAATTTGAAGTGCTGCATATTTAAATATAATTAAAGTTTAGACATTATTTGATACTGATTTTATATTAGGAAAGAAAATCCAATTTGCTGAAACATTTGAAAATTTGGTAATTGATTAAATCTGCGAAGTCTATATTGATATATGCACTTAGATTTGATTAACTCTATAATCTAGATCTAGTTAGATTTAAGATCGATCTTTTATTGAAAGAAACAAATCTGCGTCGGTTTAATTCGTAACATTTGGAAGCTATATTCATAAAATAAAATAAGAACTTGAATTCGAATGATGTGAGTTTTATCCTTTTTTAGTACTGATAAGCGCTATAGCTATATATATATAGGTGTATGAAATGATCTAATCTTTAATTAAAATATATACCCTATTTATTCCCATCCTCCCCGATATTTTTAGCATGATTACTGAAAGAAATGTACATTTGGTCATGAAGCTTTAAACTCACAATTTACAATGCTACATTCTGCTAATGAACTGTTTTAAGGTAATCTATATTTCTGATTTGGTTTATTCAAAACATGCTGCAACACTTCAAGTGTTGTATAGTTTGAATTTACATTCCTCATGATCGTAATACCTATAATTAATTATAACAGAGCCAATTGGAATTTTCTAAGCCAAAATATATTATAATTACTATACGCAGGTACAAGATACGCATAACGGTTAAAAAATTACATACCTATGATACCTTCACAAGCAGTTTTGAAATAAGCGATCACCAAGATTCTGAGATGTCTGATCCTTGGTTCCTCCGGAGTCACGGAAATTGAGGTGAATTTAATATGATTTACCATCGATGCCAATGATATGTTAAGCTGTATAATATAACTTATATACTCTTCATGAAACAATATTTTGATGTATATGGCCATATACGGAATGAAGGTATTGCATTCGAATTGGCTAATCATGATCATCGTAACATTATGTTTAGGTGATCCCAATAGCATATTATTAATAGATGAGACTTATTTATCATGATATTTATTTTCTATTCATGTTTTAAACATAGCCCGTGTTCCATGACCAAACGTAAGACAATCGAAACTCCTAATCAAGAGAGAAAATAACAGTAACTGGAACGTTTATACTTACAGTTATATCATAAATTCAAGATAATAATTAATAATAAATGAATTCCCATTATCTTTCTGATGTCTATTTATAGCTAGCTGTGATGCACGACACATGTTCTGTGATGCTACAGGTGCACACACAGGAAGCCCAATAAACATATATTTTGGTCGAGATATATATGCGCATTTGGTTTGTTCTTAAGCTTGCAATGAATGAAAAATACTTATAGCTATAGTCAGCTAGCTCTACAATTATCACAATTGAAATATGTTTGGGTATATCGATTTTTCAATTGGTCTATTCGTTCGTTTGAATTAGTAATACTACTAGCTAGTAGTTACTATATAGTACCCGCGATTTCCTCCACCATAATGATTGGTATTATAACAGGCTTTATCACGCTATAGTAACCGCTCCGGGGGTAAGACCTGAATGAGTGCGAGTATTTCTGGAAACAGTTTATGAACTGTTGAGATGGTGGCAGGACGCGCTAACTGGATGCACGACTGTTTGTACACGCATTTTGAATACTTCTGCCCTTTAGATTATAATTAAGAAATTTTATTCCTATTATTGTAATTTATATATAAATTCATCGTGTTTCTAATTATAAATTTTAGAGCTAGATGCATGTATGATATAATCCATTTGGGATTATTTCTTCAAGTTCGTAAATTTAATACATAGTTTAAATAAGTACAACTTTTCCCCAGGAAAAAATAAATTTAGAGCTAGCTACAGCTATAATGTTATAAGATATATATAATGAATTTGCAATTGTTTCTTTGAACTCGTAATTATAATAAAGTTTAAAAAAATGTAACCTTCTCCGTTCTTATTCTATCTTATTTTTTCTTGTGGACAACAACAACAACAGAATTCTCTTATTACAGCGCCTGAAGTTTCTATCTCAATAGCATGATCATAAAACTTTAAGGTTATAGAGAAATTTGAAGGCAAATTTTAAGCATAATTTGACAGGCATGTATACGCAATTGTGAATTTAATTAATTTAATTAATTATTTTGACTATAAACTTTTCATTTTTAAATGCATCTGGATATATGTATCTCTATATGGTAATAAATGCATATAAATAGCCTTTTCTTCTAACTATAAGAGATGGGTTTGCCTGATTTCAGTAATGAGATCACAATTTAAGAAGCATAGAGCTAATTATAAAGCGAAAGTAGTTGCATGCAGTGAGTTCACTATAACCATAATGATAAATATATAAACTTTTGGAACATCAAGAGTTATAACTTTGCATTAAAAAGTAACCCGATAGTAGATACAATTAAAAAGCTATAAGTAATCATAGTAGGCCACTAGCTATTGAAATATAGAGAGAAGAGCTAATGCACGTTTTAACATTAGTAACACTGTAATATATTACACTAATGATCATTTGTTAACAATATCAATGCTTGAATGTTAAGTCTACTGTAGTTCTGTATCTAGCATCAGATATGAACTAATAATGTGATGTTGCCATAACTTTCCACTAGTAATAAGAGCCCATACCCTGGTGGTGATGGAGTTAATGCAAACTAGTTAGATTATAAGAACAAAATTTAGTGGTCTATTTATTTCTCTTTACGCGGTTGAAACATTTGGTATATTAAGTTCACTTCATGTTGAGTACGCAATACGGGATAAAGCATGATAAGGAAATAGGTCTCATTGGATATGTGGACCACGCTTAATCGCCAGTTAAAGATAAATAGCTATATAACTCGTGCTTACATAGCTTATATTATTACTGGAAGGTCATGAAAAGCCATATAGCTTATATAGGGCCTTATACAATGGGTCACGTTAGGTTAAATGGAGTGAGTATGCGACGAGTTGGTCAAAAAGTGATTGATATAGCTGATTCAATAGCTCCGTCAATTCTTCTGAAAAACAATTCTCGACTTTCTTGGTGTCACCGTTTATTATAGCTAACTCTGGACGCTTCTTGTTTCCAGGATCAATTCTGAACTCGCGTCTCACGGTTTTCAACATGGTCTGGGGCATATCTCGACGATTTCATGAAGATATCCTTGAATTTCCGCCAATTGATTTTGTATACTCTACAGTGTCAATGGATTAATTACAAAACCTGTGTCATGAGCTATGAGATTACAAGCGCCGACTAAATTATTAAACTTTCGATGAGATATTCTAGAATAAAGTTTTTGAAATTCTGATTAAAACAAAGTTTCACCCTTACTACTGTACGTGTAGTATACGGTACCTTCCATTCTTATTACTATATGACACTTAACCGATTAGTGGGAGATTATGCCGGAAATCAGATCACATGACATCATACATTGGAGACCCATATTCCAAAGAGTGGCTGAATACGTGGTGCTAGTTACTCAACAAAAGGTGCGATCATCCTATAGGCCTATAGGCTTCTTTGAATAATAGCAGGGCTTGAACATCAGCTAAAAATAAATAGTTTTCAAGTTGTTATGTAGTTTTTTTTACTACTTGTTGAGTTATTCAAGTTTAATAAATATTCTTCTTATTATTATTCATCAAAATGACCGGTGATATACTATATCGCGGGTCAAATATTTAACGGATCAAGTGTCTAACATTAGTCCAGGATCCACCACATTGGAAAATGTGATGGGATCTTTAAGGGGGTAACAGTATTGGTCCCAAAAAGGAAATAAAGCTTTCTTCTATGCAAACTAACAAAGAACGCCAAAACTGGTTATTATATGAATACTAATTGGATGGATGGCTTTCTCAAAAGAAATCCAGGGATTTCTGAAACAAAAACAAAGGGATTATAAGAATATTGGCTTCTTAGTTATAATAAAGAGGACCTTGAACGGTGACATAAAGCACTGGGTGCCTTAATGGCCGAATCATTATCTTGATCAGCCGGAGTGTAACTTACTAATGAAACAAGATTTCAGTTGGGTGAGACAACGGTTAGTTGCTCCTGGTTCTGCTTACAGTTACAGCGGAAAGTTAACATTTTAGTCGTCAATTGTATTGGAAATTAAATATACATGTGTACACTTATGCAGATATTGATGCTGATAATATTATGCAATAGGTTGAAGTGTATTTGGCCGCTTTTGTCGTGCTTTTTCTTATATCAAAGATATATATATATTTTTTTTTTGAAGATAGTGCTCCTGAATATATACATGTATATTTCTTGATTTCCTGTTTCTGTGTCACCTGTTTTACGCAAAGAGCAAAGGATTAACTTCATCATCTAGTAGACGATCGCGAAAGTTGGGATCAAGATGATTTCTCAATCTCTTTCTACAACTCGGTCTGTTATTCCTGAAACGGTAATAAATGACCTTCATACCAACTTTCATCCACAAGATGATATTAGAAGAAGGTAATGCTTTGTTCTGCGTACTAGAATCAAGTCGTTAGTCAAAAAAAAAAAAAAAAAAGATTGTTATACAAGGAGAAAAGGATTATTTACCTTTTATTAATATTAGGGGTTCAGGAAGACTGGGATTTGGCCATTTAATCCGAGCACTGGTGAGGTCTGTTTCTATGGGATACACCACCATAATTAAAAGACAATCACCTGCCTAAGCTTGATAAAGAATTCGGAAGAGAGTTTTCCAATAAAGATTAAATGAGAGATTTATCAAAAATTGGCGCTTTTAGTGACGAAAACGGCTAAAACACTACAATATATATATATGAGGATTATTATTATTCACATGCTAGGTGGAGAATCCTGGAGCAGCGATCAACAGTTCAGAACCCTTTAAAAAGAAGATGGAACAATTAAATCTATGAGGATAAATAGTTCATTTATCTATACAAAATATTTAGTGAATTCACATTTTTTGGTGGTTTATTTAGTAATCAACTACAATTGAAACAGTCTTACACATATGTATTTTATCTTAAATAAGTAATATCAATTATACTACAAAATAGAATTCGAAAGCTTTAGAAATATACAAATGTTCGTACAAATCAATTGGTTTTAGTTATAATATACCTGAACATATGAAATCCAATTGCAATTACAAATACATATAACCATTACCATTTTAAAAAGTTTTAATAACAGAAGTACTTTCAACAAAACCATTAGAACATGTGCTACTGGTGGTTTCACCACCTTCCCCTAATTTCATTGCTGCAATTTCATTTTCCCCACCAGTTGAGCCACCCAATTGACTTGATCCCTTTGAACGATAGGTACTAACAGCAGGAATATCAGCTTTTATTTTAGAAACAATAGTATTATATGCTCTTGGTTCCAATTTAATCAATGTATGAAGTGGTACATCCATCCATGGACTTTGATCTTGTGGCACATTCATAAAATAGGCATAAATACATCGTAATACAGCCTGATGGGTAACAATTAGAATATTTTCTTGTCTCTCAAGTTCCATGATGATTGGTTCTAATCGAATTACAACATCTCTATAAGATTCACCACCTCTGTATCTGTATTCATACTTATTATCATCCCTTGCTTTAAAATCTTCTGGATATTGTTGTTCAACTTCCTCATAAGTCATTCCATCACAAACTCCCGCATCCAATTCATCCAGAGCTTTCCATTGCAACTGAGGATAATCAAGGTACTTTGAAGTTTGTTGGGTTCTTTTAAGTGTTGAGGTCCAAACTGTAAGAGGTCTATCACCGACTGATTTTCTAACCAGATCTGGTAACATTTTAGAATATTGTTGACCTCTAGGAGATAAATCTGCATCACCACCAATCTGACCAGATAAATTGAACATTGATTCCCCATGTCTTGATAACCAAATACATCTCGGTTTAATATGTAAATTCATTAAGTAGTAAACAATCCTTGATTCTAAATAAGATTCAATTCTATTGATCAAAACCTGAGATGAAACATTTTTAATTTTAACATAAGTTAAATCAGGATTATTTATTGTTTCATATACTTCTTCATATTTTTCAATTCTTTTTAAAAAATCCTGTACAGCAAACTCAGGATCTTCTCCTTTATAATCAGGACTTGTTGTTTTAACATCAAGTATATTATTCATGATTAATTCCTTATCATCACACCAACTTTCAACAAACATTGGCTCAATTTTATTTTCACGACATAGTTGTAATATCCAATTTCTTCGCTGGGCTGTACTATTCGTCGCATCTAAAATACCAACTACTCCGTGTTCATCATCGAACCATCTCATCATATCTATGACGGCATCGGTCGCTGCTTGTTTTCGAACAAGGTATGCTTCTTTGTTCTGAAAATCGAAGAAATCGGCTGTTGGATGGGCAGCTGCTTTTCGTCGGTATTTTCCAACGTTAAAACATTTCGATTTAATTGAAAGCCATGAAAGATACCGAACGACTATATTTGAATATAGTTAGACATAATATTGATCACTATTAACTTATTAAGCTTATAACATACTCTTTTGTGCGATTAATGATTTTCCTCTGGCAGGAAGACCAACCCTGATAATGATAAGCGTGTTAGTCAAGAGCTGACACAAAAAGAAATCTGAAAAAAATTTTAAACAAAGCTAAATACATGTATGATATGGTATAGCTTGTTTATGTATAGATTTATAGACTTAGGAAGATGAGGCATACATAACAACACATATTCGAATGTTTTCAATCTATGAAATGTTAAGGTTAGTCTATGAGTCACAGATAGATTTTTATTTTTAATACAGTTGAGTTATTAACTTACATGAGAAACGGTATAAACGGCCATTGTGCTTTTTGCTCTTGGAAATTTATGGGGGTGGGGGTTTAAATAAAAGAAGATTAAAAAACAGAAATTTTAAAGATAACGTGTGTGTGTCAAAAATCTTCAAGGCTTCTTTTTGTGGGGGAAAATAAAGAATACTCTATTGGTCGCAATTGTGATCAATTTATACTTCTATTTCAATTTATCCCGTATTTATATTTGTTTGTAGTCATCGCTTTAAACTATTAAAAAAGCGGATAAAACTCCAATTTTGATAACATTTTAACGGATGATGTCTAAAATGTAGGAAACGGTATAATTATAATTAACGCCTATTAAACATTTTAAACATTTTACACATATCGAATTGTCGCCTTATATTTATTAATAATAGTGTTCATGCCAACTTCATGGAGATGGTAGTCATGTACTTACTATTATATTTATATTATAGCCTTTAAATTTATATATGGCGATTTTACAAGTTAATAATAAAGTATCTATTTACTATGAAAATAAATAAGAACAACCTTCTTTTCAAATAAAAAAGCAGCAAAAAAAAAGGGAAAAGGAAAAATAAAAATAAAAGATAAAGAAAAAGACAAGTTTTTTTTTACATATTTTCAACAAACAATTTCTTGAAATCTCGAATCAAGTTCTTTTTGTCTATTAATATAATCAATGGTTCTTTCAAAATGTTTCTTCGGAGAATCACTTAAGCCTTCATCAGCATTATTATTTAAATTAGTTTGAATCAATTCAATTAATCCATTAATATATTTAACATTAACAGATTCATTCCCATTTGAAAAATAGTATAGACATTGATTTAATATTTCAACAAAAAGTTCAATTGAAACTGTCATATCCATACAGGCATCGGCAACTCGCAAGGCTCTTTGTAGGCATTCCAAAACTCTTTTATCATCACGGTATAATACTGTGATTTGTTCCTCTTCTTCGTCATCATCTTCATTATTATTATTACTGTTCGTTGGGATTTCAACACCCCACCATAGATGACTTGCAAGATAAACAGCTCTACATTGATCAGGTTTCTTTAACAACTTAGATCCATAAAGAGTACATTTTGTGATTAATGTATCATAATTCTCTTTATTAAAATTTCTTGCTGTTTGGAGTGCACCAGATATAACACAAATTGATTGATATTGAGATCTTGAATCTGGTATACTTTCTTCATAAATTGAAAATGCTTGTGCAAAAAATTCATATGATGCTTCTTCTGCTTCAACTTGATCTGCTATTTGTGCTGCAGATACATATAACCTTAACGCAGTTTCCGCTTTCCCGGCTTTATAAATATCATGAATAATTCTTTGTAAAAATTTAAATGTTGATCCAACTTTTTGTCTCCATTCTGAATCAATTTTAGAATTTAATTTATATCTTCTAATAAGTTTTAAAGAATTTGTAACAAGAGCAGGATATGTAAATTTAACTTTATTGCCACCTTTAGCTAATGATTTTTTAGCAGCATTTAATAATTTAGCAGTAATAGTAGGATCTTCATTATATAACAGATGAATTACTCTTGCAACTTTTTCTTGATTATTAATGACACTAACTGGGTATACTTTACTTTCTTCACCTTCTAATGTACCATTATTTCCATAAAACGTTGATTTATTAATGGAATTTCGTTTTGAAGATTCTACTGCTAATGGCCCTGTCTCCTCATTACCTTCATCTTTAATTAAAACCTGTAATAAACTGAAAACACCTTCTGTATATTCAACTGTTGTGATTATTGTATTATTTATTAAAAGTGAATTAATAACAGCATTTGCAATTGATTTTTGAATTGTTGTTGATTGTGACCATAATAAAGGTATATAATTTTTAAATGATAAAATATTTGTAATTTTTGGGAAAAAATTAATTGGATCTAATAATAAAGCTAATAAATTATCAATACAAACTTGTGAATATAAATCAACTGAATCTTTTAATTCAGTGACTTTTTTATTTGTATACTCAAAAATTAAATCAATATTATCCAAATTTTCTGGATAACAATGTAAAGATAATCGACAAAGTGATTCTAAAATTGCTGTAATGTCTTTAATTGATATATCTGGTCTTGATTCAAATAATGACTGTAAATGGTTCCAAAATATATCAAATAAATCAATATTAATTGGAATTCCTCGAACTACAGATACTTTTGGAGGTTTGTCTTCATTTGCCGTTTCAGTTTCATCTTCATCTTCGTTTTCTTTTTCTTCTTCTGGTTTTGATTCAGATTCAGATTTTACTTCTGTTTCCGGTTGTTGTGGAGTAATATTATCACCATTACCACTTTCTTCTGTTTCAGTTATGCTATCATTCTCTTTCGGTGTATCATTTTCACTTTTATTATTTTCATCGGGTGTAACATTTAAAGGTTCTGTGGTCAATCCTTTTTCAGTTTCATTAGTTTGATCTTTACTAACATCAACTTTTTCTAAAGCAGTTGTAATTTTTTCAACAGCATTTTCAGTGGAAGACTCAGCCTCTCGGGCCGCATAAGCAGTCAATCTATCAAAAAGAGCAATAAGAATCTTCTTTAAACTAACTTGAGGATTTAATTTTGTTGTTGCATCTAAAAGTTCATCCAATGTATAAAGATGTAATTCATCAGGAAAAACTTGAATAACAACATCTAATAAATATTCTTGAGCAATTACATCACGACATTGTATAACTTGTTCAAGAATTAATGGTAATATAGATTTTTTATAATAATTTTTATCAAAACCTTCTAATTGTGATATTCTTACTAAATTTGAACCAACTAAAATTTTTAATTCTTTACGTTCTCGAGTTCTTTTATCTCTTTCACGTGAATGACCTTGATGTTGTAATCTAACCCATAATTTATTCATTTCAACAAAATTAGTTAAAACAAATGATAAAGAATCTTGTAAATTTCCTTCTAAAGAATCACCAGAACCAGTTGGTAATAAATCTCTTGTACGTTGAGATAAATAATACCTTAAAAATAAACCTCGGATTGGATATTGAACACCACGACACATTTCCATCATATCTTTCATGATTTCTTTAAGTGGCGCTTCAGGAACTGACATATAAGCCGTTCCAACAGTAATCATTAAATAAAGACGGGGAACGATGTTTCCAGCGTATTGAACCAATTCATATAAATCAGCTAAATGATTATTTGGATGATTTTCTCTTAAATAGGAACCAAGATATGATAAGGCATCAAATATTGCAATATATAATTCATAATATTGTTTAGGTGTTAAAAGTGAAGTTCTCAATTCAGCTAAAAAAGTTGAAGCATGCTTTAAAGCATCCATTAATTTCCCCTTTGAATCAAGACATTTTCGCATTAATAATTGTTGTTGACGGATTACTTGAAGGGAGTCTTCTAATAATTTGGCCTGTTCTGCCAACGTCGGAGGAGGAGCTTGATTTGACATTGATCAACTGACAGACTCCAAAACAGTTTGAAATGAAATACTTAAGCCAATTCCGTGAGATCGCGTGGGTGGCAACGAACGGAAAAGGAAGGCTGCTTGTAGGGAGATGGAAGATCCAAGTCAAGTAAAGCGAAAAGGAGGTTTATGAATAGTATTAGTCAGAAATATGTCAGCATACAAAGAATCTCTTTTTTGTTTAAAAAAACACTATTTAACTAAAATGTATAAATAACATTAAAATATATAGCTATGTAAATTTAACCTGTTTATCTTTTTTCTTTCTTTTGTCTTTTCCTTTGTTTAATAATTCAAATGATTTCACAGGAAATAAGGTCAGTAATAAAACAAATTATTAATTATCAAAAGTAATAAAATAAAAAATAAAAAATAAAAAATAAAAAATAAAAAATAAAATAATAAAATAATAAAAATTATACCAAAAATAAAAAATATAAATTAAAACATAATAAAAATAATAAAAATAATCATTATCTAATTCAGGATTACAATTCATTATTATAAATGGAAAAACCCCTTCATTATCATATTGTTTTAAAATATTTATCTTTTAAATTTATTGCCATTCAGATTGAGATAATGATGATCTTGAAGTAGCAGGAGTTGGACTACAAGATCCTGAATGAATTAAAGAGTTTGCGACAGACGAAATACTTGAATGAGAGTTTGATTTTTTAATCGTTGTACTAGTTGCACTATTAGTAGTTGTTAGATTGGAGTTTTTTTTTGTAATTTCATCAACAACATTATTAACATTACTAACCTCTTGTTGTTGTTGGATTGTTTCATTATCCTCTTCCTCTTCTTCTTCTCTTATGGTCTCTTGGACCGGTTGAATTTGTTGAGAATAAACTTGAGGAGGATTATTAATTATCTGTTGTTGATCATGATCAGGATATTGTAAACCATTATTAAACTGGTTATAATTTTGTTCATTATCATAATTATCATAAACATTACCATTATATTGATTCTGACGTTTATTATTATTATTATTTCTATTTGGTTGAAATTGTCTTGGAATATTACCACATCTATCTTTACCAAAATTAATTTTTAAATTAATATAATTTGGATTTTCATTAATTCCATCAATTGCTTTAATTGCATTTGATATATTTGTAAAATTTATAAAAGCACAATTTTTTTCAATTAAAAAATTAATTTGTTCAATATCACCAAATTTTGAAAAATCAGTTCTTAATTGTTCTTCAGTTGGTTTAAAATCAATTGGACAGTCTTTTAAATTACCAATATAAATATTTCTACTTGCTCCTGAAGTAACAGCTAATGCAATTGCATGTGGTAAAGAACCAGAATGTTTCCCCCAACCAACTTTAATTTTTCTATTATGAATTGTTAAAGAATGTAAATTTGACATTGCATAAAATTGAGCAGCAGCAATTGGATCAATAAAAGTTATAAAACAAACATGTTTTTCAGATAAATATCTAATTTGTTGCAATAAACCACCTCTAACAACGTTACAAATCTCTTCAATAGTTGAATCAGGATGTAAACTACCTAAATAAACGGTTCTATTGCCTAAATTATTAGCACCACCAGTACTTGTTGCAATGGCAGCAGCAGCAGCAGATTGTTGAATTAAAGCAGAAGAAATAAATTCTCTATCAGCAGTTGCTAATAAATGTTCAGATCCTGGGGCTAAACCTAAATATTGAGCAGCATTATGTTGCTGTGTCTTTGTTATAAAAGCACATCTATCTTTACCATAAAAGATTTTTTTATTTGCCCATTTGGAATCCAATGGTAATTGTTGAACAGCTCTAATGGCAGATAAAATTGATAAGAAATGAACAAACCCAATAGATTTTTCTCTAACAATTTTAATTGTATCAATTGGACCAAATTTTTCCAAATCTTTTCTAATTTCCAATTCAGTAATTTTTTCAGGTAAATTACCAAGATAAACGTTTCTTGTTGCGCCATCTCTTTGAACAGCAGCAGTTACAGCTGGGGGTATTGGTGTGTTTTTCCCCCAACCAATACGTATATCATGGTTATTAATTGTTAGTCTTTTTAAGATTGCATCTGAGTGAAACAAAGTTGCAGAGGAACTATCAAGGAAAGAAATAAAGGCGCACATTTTTTCCGGCATAATTTTAACAGATTCAATAACGCCTGATCTAATATGGTTTAGCAATTCTTCAGCAGTAATATTTAAAGGAACATTACCTAAATAAACGGTACGACTATTGTTATTTGAAGGTTGAATTGAATTCATATTGTTCATGTTATTCATATTCATATTCATATTCATGTTAATATTTTGATTGATATTTTGGTTTTGGTTTAAATTTAGGTTTGACTGAGGATTCTGGATCTGGTTCATGTGCTGGAAGTTTGGATTTTGGTGGTAGCCTTGAAGAGTTTGATAATCGAGAGAATCCATGGTTTTGAAAAGAAGTAACTTAACTTTTGAGTAAATGAAAAAAAGAGTTCTTGGACTTAGAAGTGAAGTGAAATGATGAAAAAATGCGAAGACGGAGGGAAGAAAGAAATGAACAGAAAGAAGTGAAAAAAGAAGAAAGGAAGGAAGAAGAACTTTGCGAAAAACGAAGGAATATAAATATAAATATAAAATTTATTTATATTTGTGTCAAGGCGCACTCAAGAAAAATAATAAAATGAAACGGAAAATAATAATAATAAAACGGATCGGGCGTTTGTGTCAACTAATAATTCGCGTCATGTGATTTAACTGGGAAAAAACTTGTAGAAATCCGCACGCTGTTCGGTTTCTTTCAGCGCATTCAGCTCCTCTTTTTTCGAGTTTATCAGTAGTGTGAATTTCGCCACAGCCGAGGAGTATTTCGCCTTTTCCCGTTCCAACATTTCTTCCATATCCCGTTGAAGGCTTTCGCATTGTTTCTGCCATTGTTCCCGTTCCACAGACAACCGTTGCCGCTCCGCTGTCTGTGCCATCAACTGCCTTGACAACAAACGAGTCCACTCCAGAATATCTGCATCTGCGGGCTCTTCCTGCAGACCAATTTCTCCCAGCCGGACCACCAATCCTCCCTTGTTCTCTTCGATGTAAATGCGCGCCTGTGCGTGTTCCCCTACGCTATCGCTAGTCACCCTCGCTTTCAGCCCAAATTGCCCTTCCAGTTTTGTATCTTGTCCCCAGAATACCGTCCGGAGTATACGGCCCCATTCTTGGGCACTGTATTTATTACCTCTTCCACTGGTACTTCTAACCTTTACAAAATTGGAGGATTCCACTATTTCTAACAGTTAATGATCAATAGTACTAATATTTCACCAAAGTGTGCTACTAACGTTTCGTTCCAAAAACATTTTCCCCATCATTATCAACTCCTTGAATGATCCATTGATATCCGTCATCTCTCGTGTTCTGTTTTTCTTCAATCCTCATTGACATTTGCTTCGTTTCGTTCTCATCGTCCTTCAAAAGCTCTCCTTCTTTGCCAATCATCGGAATACATAAACAATATCTCCCAAACATTCTTATATCGTACAGTTATTGACGTCGCATGAAAGATAACAAACGTGTTGATTTTAGTCGTTTGAAGTTTAAATCAAAACCAACTCATCACCACCATGCATCCGGGTAACTTCCTGCATGAATCAAGATAATCCTGACTAATGCTGTGGGGAGGGATGTATGAGTCAGCTTACTGAGACAGGATTACAAATTATAGTTATGTATGCAAGGAAAAATTAATAAGACTGACAAATAGGCCTACATTAATATTAATATTCGTGTATTTATATAAATTGAATGAAGCGGTTTCCTTTTCTCCCCTTTTTCCTTACTTCATTCTGTTGTCTGACAATTTCTATCAATCTCTACAAACAAAATGGTTAAAATAGCAATTATTATTTACTCTACTTATGGTCATATCTTGACTTTAGCCAAAGCTGAAAAAAAAGGTGCTGAGGCCGCTGGTTTACAAGCCGATATTTTCCAGATACCTGAAACTTTACCTCAGGAAGTATTAACTGCTATTCATGCTCCTCCTAAACCTACTGAGATTCCAATTGTTTCAACTGATACTTTATTGACATATGATGCCTTTTTATTTGGTATACCTACTCGATTTGGTACTTTCCCTGCTCAATTTAAATCCTTTTGGGATGGTACTGGTGCCCAATGGGCTAATGGTTCTCTTCATGGTAAACCTTTTGGTGTTTTCGTTAGTACTGGTACTCCAAATGGTGGCCAAGAAACTACTGTTAGGAATACTTTATCTAGTTTTGTTCATCATGGTATGATTTATATACCATTAGGTTATAAGAATGCTTTCCCATTATTGACAAGTTTCGATGAGGTTCATGGTGGTTCACCGTGGGGTGCTGGTGTTTATGCTGGTGCAGATGGTTCAAGACAACCTAACAAAACTGAATTAGAAATTGGTGAAGTTCAGGGTAAGTCGTTTGCCGAGTCTGCCAGTAAACTCCTTAGTAGTAAACCATCAATTACCACTAGTTCTACTTCTTCATCTGAAAGATCAGATGCTCCAGCTCCTAAACCTCAACCAACTACTGAAACTTCTGGAAATGGAAGGACAGCTGTTAAAACTGATCCAGAAACAAAAAATGATGATCATGATGGTTTCTGTGGTATTGGTTGTTCAATCATGTGAATAGAATTCTTCTTTTTTTGTTCTTTTTGTTTGATTCTATGTTTTTCCAATTAATATTGTTTTTTTTCCAGTTTTTAACTTGTAATTGTTCTTATTTTTCCTTATAATTATAATTATATTAACTTATAATCTCTTGTTTTAATTTTTTTGATTTAAAGAAAAAAGTCCTTTTTTAATTTGTGTTTAATAATTTTAAATTTAGCTTTATAATAATAATACATTATCATTTCAACATTTTTTATTTTTAATTATAACATCTACAGATCGAATCCGGGCTTACGAATTTAATCACGGTGTTAATAAATTGGGAGTAAATTTAAATGTGTAAAGTTTTTATATATTTCATGATTTAATAATATTAATTGCTAACTCGTATGCTTTTTACTTTAATTTCTGTTACTCAGTTATACTTAACCTTCTATTCTTCCTTTGCGTTTAAATAACTGGTAACGTTATTGACGTTAATTATAAGGTCACTTCTTGATATAAAATATAGATCTATTAATAACATCCCGAATTCTCCCATAATCGCAATTAATGGCAACAACACGATGATGCGTTTATGATCATCTTTATAGACAGGATTAAATTCTAACCATGAAAACATGCTGAAATATCCTTTACAGGCCTTAGCTATAAAATAATAAATCAACCCTAAATATATCCTTTTTTCTCCACTTTTCAACCCTCAACATTTAAAGTTTCGAAAATATAATCCTTTCAACTCAATCTATCATATTAGGACCAAATGGTCCAATAGTATTATAGGTATATCCAATTTTAAATAATAGTTATGTAGAAGACATCTTCATGTTTGATATCAAAATTTTCAATTAATTCAAAATCTACTGAAAAGTCTGAAATATCTTACAAAGATTTACATACATATGACCCGGGCCTTGCCATCCTATTTTCAATTTTAATAGGCAGCTCATCTTTTAACATAATATTTTTATGTGCGGGTGGCAGTAAGTGTTTACATGTTCATTCAAGTGAAAGTGGGTCGGTCTAGACTGTACCGCGTTTGTCTCAATTTAAATCACTCCAAACCGGACCGGACTACGGGTGGAAACTAATTCACTTGCTTGTGCTGTAAGGATAATATGGGTCGCTTAGTACGGGGGTAACGTTGCTGGCGTAATTAAGAGCACCGTAATTGTAATTCAACACAATCCGTCTAAAAGTTACCCTCAAATCATTTGTTCCCTTTATATCTTTAATTTATTATGATCATTACATGAAGAATTTTTCTTACTAGCACTTCTATACATCACGAAGTCTCAATAACGGCTTTTAAACACCAGTACCATACATTCATTAATACCGACAAACCAGAACGCCAGAACGAAAATGACAAGCCAGTAACTAGTATCAGCAAACACATAGACACAATCAAAAAAAAAAGCAATAATATATATAGTAGAACAATCTTGTATTTAAAACTACTATTGTAGGAAAATAATAAACCAAATATTAATGGACTCTAATATGAGTTATAACTTATAAACTTTTATATCAATAAGTTCACAAAACTAATTGGTAAAGTTTTTATATTTCTATTTAATGAGCATATTATAAAATATTTAAGAATCTCGATATATATTTAGTAGAAATGCTCATCTACTGAACAATTAGTTTGCAAATGTTAAACTTCCTACTAGTTCAATTGGCTATTAAGCATCGCGATTGGTATCATATATCAAATGTGTTGTGTGCCAAAATTTTATTAATAATATACTCTTTTTATAGGATTCAAAGAACTGGGTTATGATGAATTTCAATACTTAGTGAGTTTTTAATAATTTATATTAAATTAAATAAGTGTATATAACTTATATTGGAGTATTTATAGTATAATACGTCCCAAAGCTCACCTCCAATTGTGGATGAAACAGCCCACTGACTATTCACCAATTGTAAGTAGAAATCATGATGTAACTATAATCCTATCATCGTGTTTCGATAATTGTAATCGTTCCTATTTCATCAACATTAATACATCACTCGATATCACTTGGTCCTAAAATTGCTGTGGGTGGATGAATATTAATAGATTGGGATGATATGTTCAACAGCATATTTTTGTTACGAAAGAGTAACACATATATAAACAGAGGAATTCACCTCATATGTTTTTATGAAAAAATCCTTAAAATTAATACAGTCCAAATAACCATTTTAATAAAAAATATTTTTCTTTATTGACAGAATTGAGTCCGTATCTCGGAAAAACCAAATACACGGTTACAATATATATATATATATATCATTATTACATTGTAAGTGAAATCATGGGGTTTTTAGATAATTATATGTATAAAGTTTATAATTTCCGCATTTGGAAAATACATATTCTTTTTCGACACATATTACTGGTATATTTTTTAAAGTCCTAAATTTATATTGATTTCCAGATAAAAAAAAACACTTTATCATATCAATGTAATAAAGATAGTGGATAGTTGCAATATATTAATGCAAAAATAATACTTCTTCTTAAAACTCAAAGAATATATTATAGCTATTTTCAGAGATACAAAAAATTATTTTTGCAACTAAAACTACATCTAAAAATTAAATTTAAGAGACTGACGAAGTAGTTTCTAGAAACACGCGAAAATGAAAAATGTTTTTTCTGAATTTTCAAATTATTTTCTGGAACACATACAAAACGGAGTTAGTCGAAAACCCCATAATAAAACATATTTCAAAACCGAGGGTTAATTTAACTTACAATTGCAAGTATAAATATACTAGTATATCATTCCAACCTGCTACTATTATGAATTCCCCTTTTTCTCATCCTTTTACTTTTGTTTCTTGGAATACAAAACATTTTGAACCCCGTTGTCTTGATGAATGGGATATCATAAACATAAGTCAAGTAATTAGAAAAAAACATAAATGGTGGAGAAAATATCGAGATCCAGAAATTGTAGCTAAATGGAAAAAGGAGCTACAAGAGCTATCTTTCAAAAATGAAGTTATAGACTATGCTATCGCAGAATTGAAATTTTATCATATTTTAAGACATAATACAGGAGGATATTTTCAAGCTGCTTGTGATGATCATATCTATACTGGAGATCGTATGATATCACAAGAATTAAAAATCAAGTTTAAAACATTGGTTTTTGATTTATTAGAAAATGTTCCTGAAAATAGAAAAGACTGGCATCCTAATTCTAATAATAAGGTATTGGATATTGTTCACCCTTCATTATATCCCCTTATGTATGGAAAAACTCTAGTACTAAAGGAAGGAATAGTACCATTAGATCTTTCGATGAAAATTTTGTCATCCTCTAATGATCTAAAACCAATAAAATTTAATAGGGATAATATAAAAAGGCACAAAAAGAAAATTGCAGAGTTTGGTATATCCAAAAGATTTCAATGGTTACCAGCATTATTTGATATATCATCAACAGGTGAAGTTAGAATTAAATCATATATCAATAATTTACATCCAATTATCAACAAAGATTTATATGAACCAATTGCTAAAATATTTGAGAAATGCATTCCTGGTTTAAATGCAACATTATCTAGAGGAATATCCAAACCTTATATTAGAATCAAAGTACCTCCATATATGAACATCTATAATAAGAATGAAGATTCTTTTAAAAATGAATCTGGAGAGTTCGATAATGAGGGATATAGGGAATGGTGGAATAATCGAGTACCTCTACCATTAAAAATAAAATTTGAGCATATTCCTTCAATGAAAAAATTTGATGTAAAAGGTCAACAATTAAAAGTTATTACTAAATTAGTTAACATCGAATTAACACCTGAGGATCCTTATTATGAAGGTGGTACTTGGCATATTGAAGGTCAAATTAATGAGGATATCGTTGCTACTATCATATACTATTATGATTCTGTAAATATAACAGACTCTCGCCTCTCATTTAGAAAAGCATTTAATGAGCCCAACTATGCACAAGGTGATGATGTTGGAATGATGATCATCTATGGATTAAAAGATGAAGATCAAACTATTAAACAAATTGGTGATATTGAATGTGTTGAGGATCGTGTGATTGTATTTCCTAATCTATATCAGCATCGAGTTGAACCATTCCAACTTGCAGATAAGACAAAAAATGGGCATCGCAAAATAATTTGTTTCTTTGTTTGTGACCCATACAACAACTCAGTTGTGGCGACGGATAAGGTGCCACCACAACAGCAAGAATGGTGGGAACAAAATATTCGGAATACTACAAAACTGAATTCATTTCCACAAGAAATTTTTGATAAAATAGTGAGCTATGTAGATAATCCGTTTCCATTGAAGAAAGCCAAAAAAATCCGAGAACAACTTATGAAAGAACGATCGATTGTCAATGTTGATGACGACCATGATGATAAACTGTTTGGTGGCACTTTTAGTTTATGCGAGCATTAATATTAGAATCCATTTTTGTTGTATTTTCATACTAGTATATTTAAAGGAAAAATCAATGACGTTCTTGAAAATGCTTCAGCTTTGTCTTGTGAGAGGGGTGTAAGTAACTATAAGATGTCGCATATCCATAGAACAGGGTATGGTAATATAATGTTATAGCTACATTACTGTGGAAATAATTAATGGAATAGGGTAATTATAATGAAGAGAGGGAAATATCCTTCGTTTTTACTTTTATTGTACTACTCCCTCCTACCTACAGTCCTACTTAGTCTTATAATTGAATTTAAGTGATCAATTTAATAAGGTGGGTAGTAATGAGACACCACGTCAAGTCTGGGGATCTTTCAAAATCTGCAAACAGTAAGTCTCGATAAGGCTTTTAGAAATATCAATAATCATCGACTTATATTTTCTTTTGAAATATAAGTTATATTAGATATATGTATATAACTTATACTTGTTTTGATATCTCTAGTCATATCATTTTGAAATTAGTAGGTGCTTATTTTACCTCTGTACTTTGGAGTGTTTTTCCGTATAGCATTGTCTCACAATTTGTCAGGGATGCTGGGTAAATTGAGTTAGACATAAATATTTTTTTACGAGATCACTATTCAAGATTTTAAACTGAGAGTAAACTTACAGTAGCAACTATAAATATACTGGTACATCATTTCAATTTACTACTATTATGAATTAAATACTTCGCATACAAAGCACTTTGAACCCCGATGTTATGATGAATGATGAATCATCGAATTAAGTCAAAAAATTAGAAAAAGGCCTGAATCGAAATCCAGAAATTGTAGCTAAATGGAAAAAAGAGGCACAAGAATCATTTTAAAGATGAAATTATAGACTATGCTATCGCAGAATTGAAATTTTACCATATTTTAAGACATAATACAGGAGGATATTTTCAAGCTGCTTGTGATGATCATATCTATACTAGAGATCGTATGATCATCACAAGAATTAAAATATCAAGTTTAAAACATTGGTGTTTGATTTATTTTATTAGAAAATGTTCCTGAAAATAGAAAAGACTGGCAACCACCTTCTATTGACCCTTATGAAGAACTGGCCTCCTAATTCTAATAATAAGATATTGGATCTTGATCACTTGTGTATGTATCACGATATATATAGAAATATGTATTAATACATATTAGTGTATACAAGTAATATTCTCAAGCATTGCATAAGCTCTCAGATTTAAGAGGTTTTAGCACATTTTAACCACAATTTTTGCTGCCTCAGACGTGAGACCATAGTTTCATATGCAGTTCGATGCATACTATTACATATTCTTGTATCAATTGTGTTATCTCAATGAAACGGATCCAGATACAATTTGGATTTGTGCTGTAGAGGTGGCTTTGCTCTTTGGCATAAAAGGAAAAAGGAAAAAGGGTTGGTATGTATAAAAACAGAAAAATCTATGCATATTTTATTTATTTATTTATTTACAGACACTTCACTTAAAACCGGCCGTGGCTGATGGTTAAAATAATCAGTTTAGACTAAAATAAGTGGAATTACTGTATTATGATCAATAACACCAGTTCATAGTGCACTAACTATGGTCCAACCCGTACAAACTTTTTGATCTCTCTTTTTTGTAAAACCGATTTTGTTTTATCAACATTTATGTTTAAGCATAGTTTATTTCACTACCTCAATTTCTCCAATTGTTATTTCCTTAAAGTAGGTTCGTTTAGTTATTCCAAAGGACTTAATTAAATTCATCATATTAATGATGATACAATTATTGTTAATGTAGGCCTATTTCTATTAACGTTAATAGATTTTTCTGATACTAATAAAGCTATTTCAATCTCTATACTAATCATTATACCTTTAAAATAAGTATCCCCAAACACCTTTCTGAAACAAATGTAAATAAATCTAGTACTAATGCTCAATACTCGGATCAAATAGTTCGGACTTTATTGAATTTAAAGCTGTGGATAACATTACTATATGGTATACCAAACGAGAAAACACCAACAAGATCCTAAATCACTAAAAGAAAACAAGGATTAATATCATGACTAAAGATTGTAATCTTATGGCGAAGAAAGAATTTAAGGAAGAAAAAGTGAAAATGATGATGACATAAAGTTTAAACTAATTAAAGGTGTATGGTAGTTCTGTTGAACAGATCAAAATCAAAGAAAAATGAAATTTTTTTCTTTTTGGTACAAAACTTTCAACTTTAAATATATAACCTGAAAAAATGGCACCACGACGTTGGATTAATAAAAAGAAAGCTGAAACTTATGTGCTTGTACATAGATCACACGAAGATCCTTTATATCATGATCCTGATGCTCCAAAGCATGTTTTGGTAAAGGTTGAAAATAGTAGAAAAAAGTTTGCGGATGATTTAGCACCTGAAGAATTTCAAAAAGATGAAGATTTTGAAGAAGAAAATGAAACAGAAAATGAAACAGAAACAGATGAAAAACAAGATATTAAAAAAGCTACGTTCAATGAACCCAGAAATGAGAATCAACAGAAACCTTATTCAACTGATATTGAAGTTTCTGAGCATGATAAGAAATTAGGAGAAGCTGCATTATATGGTATTAATTTCAAAGATGCTTCAGAATATGATTATATGCAACATTTAAAACCAATTGGTGATGATCCAAGTGCTGTGTTTGTACCAAAGAAAGAATCACAGAATTCAAAGAATAATGGAATTATATTTAAAGATAATAAATTTTCATTAGATAACAAGAAAAATAAAAATATAAAAAAATCAACTCCAATTGTTTTACCAAGTGATATTTTACCATCGAAAACAGTTAGAAATGTATCATATATGGAACAACAGAATATTCCTGATTCGATCTCTGGGTTTCAACCTGATATGGATCCTGATTTACGCGAAGCTTTAGAAGCTTTAGATGATGATGCATTTGTTACACATGATGGGAATGATGATGATTTCTTTGGCGAGCTCGTAAAAGATGGTGAATTAGAAGACGAGGATGATTATGAGGATTATGAATATGCAAACTATGAAGATGGTTATAGTGATGATGAATCCACAAACTTCAGTGGCGTTCCTGAACATATGAAAGAACACGTTGAAGTTAAAGAAGATGAAGAGGAATGGCAGGCTAGGGTTCGATTATTTAGAGAAAGTCAAGAGAGAAGTAAACACAGAAATGATTATGATTCTGACGATGATTTTTCTGAAGAAGAAAGAGATATGGTCGCAACATTACCATCGATAAATACAAGAACAGGCGGTAAAAGAAAAGCCAGAAGGCGCAAAATGGGTACCGCAACTGATTTATCAGGTTATTCAATGTCAAGTTCAATATTGACAAGAAGTGAACATTTAGAATTTTTAGATGAAAGGTTTGATGTTCTGGAAAAAAAATATAATGATGATATAAATAAACCAGAGGAAGATGATAGGAATCAAGAATTGAGTATGGAAAATGAAAGACCTGATTTTGAATCCATAATGGATGAATTTTTAGCAGAAAATGAAATCGAAGGTAAAAAATTAATTAAAAAATCATTAAAGAATGTTGATTTAAGTGCTAAACCAATAAGAAAAGGTCAAAGTCAAAATAAAAGCGAAGGACAGAAGTCACGACGAGGGAAAAAGAACATTGTTCCTGATATTACAGCAGGAGTTAACGGTTTAAAAATTTAATTTAAAATATGGAAATAATGTATAAATATATTAGTTTACTAGTGATACCGATTTCATTATCAATTATAAAATTTCGTGAAGAATAAATTAATAAATAAAATCTATTATCATCTTCAGCTTATCCAGGTTTGATGATAGTATAGGATATTCTTTATATCTTTATAATTTAAAATTATTGAAAGTTTGATCATGAACTCATGTTTTATCATTATAATTACACAGCTACTCTACCTGTTATATACCATTATAGAAGATTACAACCAATTATTCCCATTCAACTGTTGCTGGAGGTTTAGATGTGATGTCCTGGACAACCCTTGCAACACCTGGAACTTCATTCACAATTCTTCTTGCAACCTTTCTCAAAAATTTGCTGTCGAAATCATACCAATCAGCAGTCATAAAATCTACCGTTACTACCGCTCTGAGAGCAATGACTTGATCATATGTACGTTGATCACCCATTACGCCTACTGTCTTGACTGGTAGTAAACAGGCAAAGGCTTGACTGATTTCTTGGTATATACCAGCAAGTTTAATTTCTTCCAAGAAAATATAATCAGCTTTCCTTGCGATTTCAACTTGAGAAGGTGTTACCTCACCAAGAACCCTAATGGCAATACCTGGGCCTGGGAAAGGATGTCTCCAAACTAAATCATGAGGGATTCCTAAAATCTCACCCAATGCTCTGACCTCATCCTTAAACAATTCACGTAAAGGTTCTATTAATTTCAATTTCATATCTTTTAATAAACCACCGACATTATGGTGGGTCTTAATAGTCTGCGATGGACCTTTAAAGGATATGCTTTCAATGACATCAGGATATAAGGTTCCTTGGAGAAGGAATTCAATTTCTTGTCCATCTTTGGGCTTGATACCAGCAGCAACTCTTTCAAAAACTTTGATAAAATTATTACCAATGATTTTTCTTTTCTTCTCTGGATCTGTAACACCTTTTAATAGACCCAAGAATTCATCTGCAGCATCAACCACAGTTAAGTTGATGCCAAGACCTTCTGTTAAAGTTTTATGAACTTCCTCACGTTCATTGAGTCTCATTACACCGTTATCCACGAAAATAGCGTGGAATCGCTCACCAATTGCCTCTTTCATTAACTTAGCAGCTACAGTAGAATCGACACCACCAGATACAGCACCAATGACTTCTGCAGTTGGTCCAACAATTGCTCTAATTCTATTGATTTCTGTTTCAATAAAATTGGCCATTGTCCATGATTGTTCGGCGTTGCAGATACCTACAGCAAAATTCTTCAAGAGAGTTTTTCCCTCTGCTGTATGGGTAACTTCGGGGTGAAATTGAATACCGTAAATTTGTTCGGTTTCGTGAGAAATTCCAGCAAATGGTGCGTTGTTGGTAGTAGCTATGACTTTGTAACCTTTAGGTAAAGAGTTTAACTTATCCCCGTGAGACATCCAAACTTGTGTATTATCGACTCCCTTAAATAAAGGACTACTGGAGTCTTTTACATGCAAAACAGCATGACCATATTCTCTCTTATCACTTGAAGCAACTCCTTTGCCATTGAGCCATGCAATTTCTTGCATACCATAGCAAATTCCCAGTATTGGAACACCCAGGTTAAAAATTTCAGGGTCGGCATGAGGAGCATCATCGGCATATACAGAATATGGAGATCCAGACAAGATGATCCCTTTTGGTTTCCAAGATAATTCTGAGATTTTTTGAGTGCAAGGTAACATTTCAGCATATATATTGAACTCTCTCAAACGACGAGTGATCAAATGGCTATATTGCGAACCAAAATCAAGAACTAATATTGTCTCGAAAACGTTTGTAACCTTGATTAATGACGGTTAATACTCAAACTTCAGATATAAAAGGAGAACTGGAAAAGAAAGCAGACTGTGCTTACCTCTACAGCATTGGATTGAGAGTTGGTCATATTTAAGGTGTTTTTGAGTGTTCCAGAGAATTTGATGAGAAGATCTAGACTAAAAGGAAAAAAAATCTTTTTTTTGAAAAATTTCTTTTATATACTTCATACACCCATGCACTTTTTTTTAAGTTGCTATACATATGCATATTATAATTTACTTATTCACAAAACATCTCGATTAAATGATTAAAAAGATATAAAGAGAGCCAATGAATTTGTGATTGAATTAAACACTAAATTGATAATGATGGTATACTATACGTGAGGTTAACTGAATATATATGCTTCTTATGCTAGTTTTAATTGATGTTAGTATTGAAATGCCTCGGATTTTTTATTTTATTTTATTTATTTAAGAATAAAATTTGGTTAATAGCGGGCCAAGAAACTTGGGTTCACTTGAGAGAACATACTCCGTTGATGTATTGAAATACACAGGAAAAGACGGTACAACAATAGTCGAAGTTTTTGACCTTGTAGATCTTCTTTCAACTTGTTGCAATTGGACTTTAGCGCCATCATCAATTTTTGAAGAATAATAGGATTCATAAGAGGATTCTTTTTTCGAATAAATTAGGTTTTTCTTGTTATGTTTATCATTTACTTTCGCAATATAACGAATTATTGGTGCAATTTCTTTGATAAAATTACCAGTTGAACAAGTTATTAATATAGAGTTTGGATAAAGTGGATTGATCGCATTTGAAAGCATCAATAAATATGAATCAGAAGCTTCACGATCAAGCGTTCGTTGTCGAGATAAACATTGAGTCATATTTCTAGATTTGTATAAATCAATACAAAATGACCGAATATCATTCGAATTTAATTGATTGTTGTCAATATCATTAAGTTTTTCCTGTAAATTTAATAATGCATCCGTAAATTCATTTATTCCTAAACCATTTTCAATAATTTCAACCTTTGGTTTTAATTTCATATTTAAATATTTCGAAATATTTGTTTCATAAAATAAGGAAGGAATAGTTAATTGCCTACCTTCATCAATTTGGTTTACACCAATCAATTTATCGAGTTCTTCATCATCATGTTTATAACCAATATGAGGAACCAATGAATTTGATTTATTTTCTAAACAATCTATTACTGATTGAAAATCTTCAACGTAACATAATGACTCAAAATCATCAATTGAAAGTCTATCAACAATAGTTTCAGTGGAATCAACTGATGATTCTCTCACATCTTCTTCTTTTATATCTTTATTCATATCGTGAATCAGATTATTAATATTCGAACCCCACAATTGTAAATCTGCTAAAGAGGCTCTAAAATCACCTTCTCTAATCTTGACCAATTTTAAAATATCTTCAAAATTTACTGAAACAATTCCTTCATTTTCAGCAATTTCACATAGCCTCTTTGCTTGTTTTTCATATTCTGCTATTTCAAAGTCAACAACAGCATTATTTGAATAAGCTAAGTCAAGTATATTTTTAGGAATTAATGATAAATCTTGACATGTTAAAATAATTGGACGTTTTGAAACTTCTAAAAGTTTTTCAATCATTGGCCAAAATTGAGTATCTTCATCATATAAAATATCAACATCTTCAAATAAAATAATTGCTTTTTGAAACTCATTCCTCTTACTATTATTATCGCTATTATTAATATTGTAAAGTATAGTGTCAGTACTATCTGTATCGATATTACTTTCACTTTCGATTTCAGTTTCTGATTCACCACCATAAAACACATCAACATCCACCAATTTCGGATTAACTAAATGATTTGTAGATGCATTGATTAATGTATCCAATAGATTCCTTCTTGATCTTTTCTCACCGGAATTAATTTCAAAAACATAACCTTTAAATTCACGACATGATGAATAAACTGAACTTGTTTTACCAGAGCTACTTCTACCATTTATAATTAACAATGGTATAAAATTTTCACCATTTTCTTCCTCACAATATTCTGAATCATTCGTATCATCATCGATGAAATCATCAAGTGCATAACCATTTTTAGACTTATTATTATTACTAGCATTTGTTGACACGTCTGAATTGTAATCAATAACTCTAGATTTTTTATTATTCTTTGATAATTTTTCAAATGATTTTGTTATCCAATTTCTAACAAATATCGATTTCCCACCAAGTGTTATTACTTGGGATGCAGTTTTTGGACTGTATTTTTCGCACCACATTAGCTGACTTGGTTCCACATTATGATTTTTATCATAATCATCTTCTCCCTCTTCTTCGTCATCAATATTATCGAGATCTACCCAGTCTAGTAATACCTTAACATCAGGTCTTTTGAATTTGTGAATGTTTCTTTTTCTAAAAATCTTAGGATATTGTTTTCTAATTTTTAAATTCTTCTCAAAACCATGAACATGGTATTCGAATTTATTGGGAAAGGGTGTTTCTAAAATTCTATAAGGGTCATTTTTAGAATTTTTTTTACCAAACAATGAACTTTTTGTAAAATCATATGTTGATGCTTTTTTATTATTGACTTTTGGAAGAGCTAAAAAAATATGTTAGTTATAAAAGCGAACTGAATGGGGGAGATGTTTTAACTTCATACATGTTTCAATTTTTAAATCGGATGATTTTCCCATTAATAAATCTTTTGCTGATATTAGACTATTGTTATCATTCTTATTGTTATTGATATTTTCATCTATTACATTTCTTCTTTTGAGACCATTTACTTTAAACTTATAACTCCCATTTTCTACTTGTGTAAGAATATCTGGTGGAATTTTTAATGTAACATTAAATGATTTAGGAACGTAACTTTGTTCTAAATAAAAAAAAAGGTTAGTTATTAGATCTTTAAAAGTGAAGGATGTCTTAACTTCATACGTGTTTCAATCTTTGAATCAGATTTCCTCATCAATAAATCTTTAGCTGATATTAAAGTTTTATTATTGTCGTTGTCATTAATATTGTCATTCGTTATTATATTTCTCCTTTTAAGACCGTTTACTTTGAATTTATAGCTTCCATTCTCTAATTGTAATAAAATATCCGTTGGTACTTTTAATACAACATTAAGTGATTTAGAAACGTTACCTGATTTTAATTTTCTCCGTTTAATTGATATAGACTCATCATCATTAAAATTTGGAATATATGATAAGACATGAGCTGGGACTTTTAAAGTAACTGGAAATGATTTTCGATTTGAATTTTCCTTTTTATTACTATTATTGTTATTCCGTTTAGGTTTTGATGTATCTATTACAGGTTTCCGATATCCTGATAATATGTCCTTCATACTTATACCAGTTGATTTTACTTTCGCGTTTTTATCATTATTATCATTATCCTCATTATTATCATCACTTAAATCTAAGTCGATGATAACCTTTTGATCATCATCCTTGGACAATAAGATGTCCGTTGTCTCAATGATCGGTTCTTTTATTAGATTCTTACGTATACCATATCCTATTAAATCGTTAATTGAAACACTTTTTGGAATATTATCATTGTTATTATTATCATCTACGATAGTTTCTGGGTTTTGAGAGTTATTTATTGTCATATTTTTAAATAAAGAGCCAATTAATGTTGATTGATTTTTTTTCGAGCGCGTCTGATTTCGCGAATGTGCTTCATTAGTTGATGATTTCTTTTTTGATTCTTCATACGTTTTAATAGATTTTTTCGTAATAATTTCTTTTTTACTAAATTCATTTGAATTATCTTCTTCTGATGATGAAGGAATGTTATTGTTATTTAATTTAGTTGACCATGACTTCCCATTATTATACGGCATGGTGAAATTTTCAGCTGTCATCATTTCAATAAAGGGTTAATATTAAGGATCCAGACGAAAAAATTACGTCCGGGAATTATAAAGCCCAAAATTCCAAGAAAAATAATATAAATATAGTTATAGTTATTTGAATTTGAAAGAGTTTGGTGAAGACATAAATAAATTGTTAATAATGAAGGAGGTACGCGGAGGTGTACGCGAAAATAAAAATAAAAAAGGTAACCTCCAAACTACATAAAATTTATTTAATAAAAAAGATATATATATCATGAGCTCAAATTTATTCCCATATATATTTAATATGTATAATACCTAAAACAATGTAAAAAATATACACAAAGCGAGAAAATAAAAACTAAAATGTAAATGTATTTGCAAAATAAAAATAAAAATCAACATTAATAAGATTCCTTCATTCTCGCGGCAATATTTCTCAAGTTTCCGTACACTTTTCCTGGTCGTGATCCCAAAATTAAAGTAGCCACAGCCCTTCTTGCTAGTCTGGTATTCTCATAACCTCCTAGAATATGAATTTTACTATCAGCGAGTACAACTCTTGTCCGTGTGGTATTTTCGATAGCAAACTTTGTTCTACCATCTTTACCGGCAATTCTACCAATTGCTCGACTTAAATGATCGCCTTCTAACATTTTAACGTCCTTAACTTCAAAAGTCTCGATATATAAATCATCCAATCGTAATAAAGAAATGGCATCATCAACATCAAATCCTAAACTAAATGCCTTAACGAAGTCTGCTCCTTTTTGTAAAGCACCTGGGTCTGTTGTCAATTTACATGTTCTTAGTTCAACTGTCTTCTTCTTTGTATTCATTCTAACCTGTAAGTTTAAATGTTCAACTAATGGTGGATAAATTTTCATCCAAGCATTTCGTAATGGTGCCATTCGATGTGGTGGAATTGGGACTTTTCTAGTTTGTAATTTGATCTTCATTCCTGAATTTGCAACTGATGGAAATCGAGGTTTTCCTGATTCATCTAGTACAACTCCATTACTTGTCTCATTTCTTTCATTATCATTTTGTGCTTCATTATTATTCTGTGTTTCATCATTATTATTACTATAGGCAGCATCAATCAGAACATCTTCTTCTGTATCCATAGCTGTAGCATCATTAATTATCGACGTTTCAACCTCGTTTGAGGCTTTTAAAGCTGTAGGGGCTGCCATTTTATTTTTTTGGTATAGTTTTGAAATATATTTTTTACATCAAAAAGATTTTTTTTCATATTTTCATATTGCATGCTGATATATACCCAGTACTGGGTATATTAGAGACCTACACGATTATAATTAACCCTCCTTAATTACTAACTAAAAATAAATCATATCTTTCGAATTCGGATTCTATTTCAAATAAAAAAATTTGGATGTTGTTATAATAATTATAGTCATATTATCAGGGGCTAGTCTCCTTTAATTTTGAAAGCAAGGGATCTGCTTGAGAGATACAGTTTTCTGCCGTATGCAACTTACGATTTATAATCCTATAGTTATCAATAATAAAATAATATCTCCATATTTTATCCGGTGAGGCTATTTATAATTACATGAGACAGATATATAATAAAATCATATCCATCACTTAATTAACAAATCTATAGCAACTAGAATATTGGTTATATATAAATGTAGATTCCCCTCTTTTTTTTATTCCCCAATCTAACGATTCATTCAATTTCAATCCTTCATCGTAACTTTTTCTGTCGTTATAATTATATTATAAAATGAAGCTTAGAAGCAAAAGGCATTTAAAACACCAAAAGCTCTCAAACACAAGGACACTAGAGTTTCAGGCAAACTATTTTAATAATAGCTCAACTATAGACTATCAAAAATCAACAGACATATTCCGGGGGACATCCTCAGTTTCACCGAGGCCCAGATTTATAAATGATCATTCGAGGGTAGTGGCAGACCCATTTGATGATTCGTGGACGTCAAGCAGATCCACATCTAGAAGTGGACTTAGTAATGGGGGTTCAAATTTCAATTCACAAGTTTATAATATGGATATTATTGAAATGTCAAGTTGTAGTAGTTATAGTATTAACAACCAAGATGAAAATATAAGTGAATATGGTGATTTATATTCTGATAAATTCTTGGCATCCTCTCAACTTGAATACGACCTTCAAAAACAGCAAGTAAATGGTGGGAATTTATCATCATTAGAACTATTTTATTTACAACATAAAATAATTGATGATGAATACAAGTCAACTATAGCTACTAACACTAATAACAAAAATAATTCAAATGGAAAGAAAAAAAGAATTTCAAATCTTATATCTAATTCAAATGTCATTGGTAGGAATCTTAAAAAGTATAAAGCTAAAAAGTTAAGAGATAAAAAATTAGACGCTCTTTATACGAAAAATCGTCTCACTGATATTTCTGATGAAGAATATTTATGTTAATTTATTATAAAAAGGTGTTGGAAGAGTACAAAAATGATTGATTTCAAAAGGTAATGAATGCGAAGTATTATCAAATATGTTAAATATGTTAATTATGTGTATGGCTTTTTTTCTTTTTCTTGTTATTATTGTTATTTTTTCTGATGACCATACCATAACTGAAATATCATATAAAATTGTTAAATCTTGTTTATCCAATTGGTGATTCTAATATTAGATCGTTATATGTCCTGTGTTATGATTAGTTCCAGACACATCAAGTACGCAGAGGTCGAGAGAACATGATTCAGCCATAAACAGTACTAATATATTATCGGCATTCCAATTTCCCAATATGAATTAAGGCCATGTGGAGGGTAACTCCACGCACGTATTACACTCTGACACATTGATATGATAGAAGTGTTCAAGTAGCATTCAGATTTTTGTTAATTTCCTACGTGATAAAAATTGAATCCCATAAACTATTCAAATATTGGTCATATTTGGCATTGCAATTATAGTTTCCAATATTTTAGCATATATATTTATTGAAAATTGATACCACGAGGAAATATCACCGTATGCATATGTATGCATCTGTCTGGATAAAGTAGGTTTTATTGTCATCTTCCACGTTATGCATGCATATGCAAGCGTCACCCCCTACTTCTTAACTATTTCTTTGGTCGCGAAATCTGGAGGCCTACATAGTTAAGAATAGGGACAAATAATTTGACAGAGAAGTACAAAAGATTAATTTGAAGCGATGGGATTTACATTTTCCATTTTTCTACCATATCAAGTCTTTGTTATATAATGGAAGTGATTTTGGTGGTGTGGTTACATTTTCTGCCAGAGATGTTCAAATTTTATTGATTTAAATTTCTTTGAAAGTGATGCGCCCCAATAAAAATACGAGATGCATGTAATTACATAATAGTACCTAGAATGTTTCCATCTAGGATTAATACATAGAAAAAAATATATTTGGTAAACCATTTCATTATACTATCAGGATCCTATTTACCATATCTTTAATACCGCTTCATCAATAGACAAAAGGAAAAAAATACAATAAAAGCAGTAAAAAAAGTTACACATTACAATTGATTATAGATTTTAATTATAACTTGTACAAAATGCATTTGTGTTTCTCGATTTTCTTGGTCTTAATACCTTTCAGAGTGGCCGGTTTCTTAAATTTTGAGTCTCTAGATGACAGATTCATTCAAACATCGGATTCCAAGTCTATTGAGCCTCCTAAAGAATATACACACTTTCATTCCATTCATAGCAAATCAATTGGCCAGGGTGGATCGGGGAAACAATTCTCAACTGATGAAAAAAACATTTCACCAATAGTACTGGAGATTAGCAATCAAACAGTAATAATACAAACTGATGAAAAACATGAAACTTACTTTATTCCGGTCAATGTGAATGGACAAAAGATTCCTCTTATGCTTGATACAGGATCTCCTTATACTTGGATTTATTCAAACTCATGTAACTCTCCTTCTTGCGGAAATAATATCTTATACAATGTTTCTGACAAAGATAATGTTTCAACCTCATCCTTTTCTCTATCTTACTCTACTGGGGACGCATCTGGAACTACTTTGACAGCTGATGTAGAAATTTCAGATATAGATCTCAATTCTTTTGAAGTAGGTTTGGGGACAAGCGTCCCTGATACGTTCAACGGCTATAAAATTAGTGGTATATTAGGCTTACCAGCCACAAATTCAAACCATTTCGAAGGATTATTAAATAAAATGAAAGAAGAAAACATCATATCCCAAAAGATATTTACAATTTGTCTTATTTCATCATATGACGATGAAACAAATCTTGAAAAACAAGGTGTAATTTCTTTCGGAACAATTATTGAAGAAATCCAATCGCAAAACGGCCAAATATATTATACTCCTCTTGCAAATGGTTACTCAGCTTTATGGGCTATTGAATTAAAGGGTGTCTTTGTCGATGACTTCCAGGTAACTTTTAAAAATGAAACAGCAATTCCAGTTGGTACAGATACAACAACCAAATCAAAGATGTCAAGAATGGCGATTGTTGATAGCGGTGCTACATTGTTAATAATACCTAAAATAGATGCACTAACACTTCATTCTTACTTTGAGGATTCAAAGACAGATGGTTCTAATTTCGCTGTTTTATGTAATTCAACAATTGAGCTTCATTTTTCTATAGGAGGTCATAATTGGACTATTCCACCTACATCATATCTCGGTCCTCCTTATTCATCGTCATCTCAATATTCAGGATATTGTGTTAGTAATATTCAAGGAAATAATATTGATGATAAATTTACATGGGTATTAGGATCTGTATTTCTTAAAAATGTTTATGCTATATTTAACATGGAAAATTCAACATTTGGATTATCTGAAAGAGTAAATAATATAATTTTTCAAAATGAAAATATCAATTCTGATTCTACCACCAAAACTTCAAGTTCGGTAGCTAGTGTTTCTGTGTCCACTATTTCGAATACAGTTATAAATACACCTAATTCGCCAATAATAATTGCAACCAGTTCTTCAATTATAGCATCTACTTCAACAACTATATCATCATCTTCTTCTTCTAGCCCCATATCTTCGAAACCCTCATCTTCTCATAATAATGCTTCTATGAAATCTGGTATTTCTAATTCTAATTCTACAATCATGAAAATTTTGTTAATGGGGTTTTATTTTTCTTTTTCATCATTTTTATAAATTCACTCTAAAATGTCAATATGAGTATATACTAGTATTTCTATAATATCTAAATCATCTGACATGCGTTTAATATTTATATATCAATAGATAAGAAGATTTCCAATCATATTATTGTAATTTCTGTTGCAATGATAGTTGGTATAAATGTTTTCGAATTCATGTAATTTTAACACTATTATCAGATAATGTAAGTTCATAATTAGGAGTATAGATCCATTTATACAATGCCAATAAATGGATACAAAAAACTGCATGTTTATAAAAAAATAAATGACCCTATAGCTATAATGATTACATGTATGTGTATAATTAGACAGTATCAGTAATACTTCCAATAATAGGAGTATTTAAATATTGTAACTTTTTCTTTTCTTCTAATGCTACTATTTTACTAGCATCATCCTCACTTGGTTCAAAAATATGCCATATAACATAATTTGGTAAACCTGCTACTGAAAATCCCATCTTTTTGGCCATTTTACCAAACGCTTCAGTTTCAGCATGATTTTCAAATGTAAATGCTGAAAAATGAGCACCTTGTCTGAATACTTTAGCTTTGACTAGAATTGAAACACCTCCTATACCATCTAAATCCATGAGTTTATTTTCATCGATATCTTCAATTTCTTCTGGTTTATCTCGAACATAGGCTAAATGGACTCTATATGTTGGATACTCTGCATATCCTTCCACAATAACATCATCTTCATCTAATGTTTGGGCCAATTCTAAAGCAACTGGGGATTCAGGCCATGAATTTAAATCATATGGTTGCTCTTTTGTATCTGGTTCTAAGAAATCTGGTAATGGTCTCCAAACATTTGGAACAATAACATCTTTATTAAATTTCATTAAATCTTCTAGTATTGATCCTGGAGCTTGTTCTATATCTGCATCTCTCCAATATACCCAAGAATGATAAGGTTTTATTGCGTTACTGGAAAGCCAATTTCTTGATCTTCCCATTAATTTTCTTCGAATTGCTTGTACTTTAACAGAATGTCTATCAGAAAAACCTTGTCCAATAGCTTGTCCGAAATCTTTTTCATAAATAGTAATACTTCTAAATGGTGTATTAAAACCTTTATGTCTTTTTTCAAAATCTTTTTCTAATTGTATCCTTCTATCAGGATCCATATAATGTAAATATAATTCATCATTATATAAAGGAGATGATGGATTTGATTCAAAATCTCTAATGCGTTTCATATAATTTAAAATTGTATCTGGTAAAGAACCATTTTGTAGTTGAACTGAATAATCTAAAAGTTGTGTAATTGTTTGATCATTATCTGTACAATCACTAATTAAAAATCCTATATCGATTTTATCATGAGGATATGTAAGATTCATTAAATGTTGAAACATTAATGGTAATACATTAGCAGCATTTCTTAATGGTATAAGTAATAAAACAATATCACCATTTTCTTTACCATTTGGTGATCCTGAAAAATCATTTAAATCATAAAATGAAATTGATGATATAATGTCATCATCATCTTTATAATCATATACACCGTCGACGACATCAACTTTATCATGATTTTTTAAATTTGGATCATTTCCAATAATTAAATTACCATCTTCATCTCGGATAATTGCGGGATGTTTCCCACTTTTTTTATAATTAAAAGGTTCAATATCATGAGGTGAAACAGGTAATGGTATAAAAGTTCTTAGATTTCTTATAATATTTGAATTTTTCAAATTTTCATTAGTTGATAAAGAACTAACGAAGAACACGTAATATATCAACAAAGTTGTTATTATTAAAATTAATAATGGCTTTCTTTTTCTAGATATTGAAGTTTTTGTTTTATTAGGTTTTCCCAATTCTGATTTAAATGATTTGTTATATCTAAATATATTGTGTTAATATTTCTTGTTTGTAAGTTTATGCTCACGCCCGTTATAACAAGTCAAAAATAGCAGCCGGTAAGTAGCTAAAACCAAAGGGAATAAGGGGAATTTGATCTTAAAAAATCTAGAAACTATGGTTTTCATACATACTCAGGAAGCGTATCATCATCCTTCTTCCTCCTTTTTGTTAAAAAAAAGGGAAGTTTGGCCATTTTGAAATGTCAAGTAAGTTACAAGCTGGTAAGTAAAAAGAATTTTAGATTTGTAACCTACCACCACCAAAGTTAATTACGTAGTAAACCTCTGGGTCTGAGCCACTGACGTATAACATTAATTTTACAACTACTGTACAAATGTCAAGTTGATAAGTTATTATATAGATATAATGTATGAGAACATACCATTAAACCGTTGAGTGGGGCAGAGAAAAAGTCGCGCCTCTGTAGGTTTGAATTCATTTCTCTATTTAATTATAAGCTTGACATTACTTTCTTACTGGACTTTAAATAATGACATTAAATATACTAATTTCTACTATTTCAATACATTGCGGAGCGACTTTTTCAAGAATATATATAAATAAAAATGTTTAGAATAGATACTGAAGCGATGATCATGAGCTCGCCGAAAACAAGAGGGATTCCATTCACCTGGGGGAGAGAAAGGCAGTACAATAGTTTCAACTAGGTTCCCTAAAAAGCATGTTAATATTACCAATTTTATAGAAAATCCTTATAGCTCAAACATAACAGACTAGTTCTATTCCTTGTAATTTTATAGTTGAGCTTGGATTGGTTCAAAGTCAAAAACAAGATAATAATTTCTGTATCCATATTTAACAGTAGATTACTGATAGTTCGAGGGGATAGTAAACTCGACACAAGAAGCTAAGGTGCTTATTATCCAATTCTTCAAGGACTCTTTGACAGTAAAAAATGATTATTTTGAATTGGATGTAGAATTTATATCATTTGATTTATCATCATTATTTGAAAACAGTTGCATTATGATTGGGACAGTGATCAAAAATGAACACCAATACAATTTCTATGCGGTTATAATATGAAAACAGATCCAAGGGCTAGTGCTATTTCAACTTTTTGCAATAGATACCAAAGTTAAGGGATTCCCACAGTAGATAACATATAACAGGATCCATTAGGGAATAAATGGACGCCCCCATAAAAGCCATGTACAGCGACGAGGCTTCGTTCAACGCATCAGATAGAGGTAGAAAATGAGGTGACTTTGTAAGACATTAGATATGTGATATAATCTATGCCTGTTCTAAGATATACGATCCTGTTATTATTATACAGTTTCTCTTCCTTATTCCTCCCATGTGATGATCATTGCCTGACACTTGTTGATAGATTATCCCGTGTCACTTCCCGAGATCCCATCCAGAACTGTTACATCAACTGGGTTTTTTCATCCGTACACCCAAATAGCAATTAAACCTCTATAAAGAATATCTAGGATACAAATCATAAACATATGGGCCAAACGCCTAAGATCATTAGTTTATTTCCCATCAGAAGCAAATGGAAAGATCATGAGGAATGAGGAAATGAAAAAAGAGGATCAGAAGGTGGTATACCTCTAAGGGTTTATTATGGTTATGTTAACCTTGGTAGTAAAACTTTTGGAATTGGTATATTATCAATGTTTGTTTTATTAGTTATCCTTGGAACTTTTGTACTAGTATTCTCTACGGTATGGATGAGTTACTGGACCGTTGGTAAATTCCATCGTAATAAAGGTTTTTATATTGGACTTTAGTTCATGGGTATTACAACAGTAAAATATTGTTGTTGTTGTGTTCTAAATATTAATATTGTATAAATGAGCTCACTAAATATAGTAAATACTGTAATGTACTGAAGTTTGAACTACACGGAGGAAAGATCGCAATGACATGAAGTGGATTAGAGTTGCTATACTAAATTACTATACGAGATTGATATAGTAGAATAAAAGTATATAAGAGTAGATATTCCCTTTTAATAAAACTTATCAGCTATCAGCTAATAGCTGGTCAGCTACAAAATTGGTGTCGAAAGATATTTTGTGTTTACAATTAGTAATGTTTGTCTGTTATAATAAAGTGCTGGTCTAGCAAATTTAGTATATCAACTAGTACTCTAATGCACCGTACTAACAATCCAGATTCCAGATGATCCTGTGGGTGTTGTTTCCTTCAGCACTGTGCTAATAACTATATTCTATTACAATTCACAAAGACTCTAAAAAGACGATTTTAAATGCATCAGACTGCCCAAAATGGTATAAGTAAAATGTCGTAAAGGACATAACAGACTATGTGCATATGCATACTAATATGCACAGTTAAATATAATATTATGAAAATATAATCAACCATATTTAAAAATGTTTACAATTTCTCAACCGTATATACCTACAAAACTATTTCAATATAATATATTCTACAAATAAATAGAGATACATCCTGATGAAAATAAAAGTTATACGGTATAAAATACTTTTAAAAAAATTGGTTCCACTATTATCATTCCTATAATTTTTATAAAATTAAAAAAATATAATATACCGGTAGTAACAAAAAAATGCTCTTAAGAAATTCAAAGTCGATCAATCAAGTTTAAAACAAAAAACCAAACAAAAAAATAAAATAAAATAAAATAAAAGAAGAAGAAGAAGAAGAAGAAGAAGAAGAAGAAGAAGAAGAAAGAAAAAAAGATTTAAAAACCAACAAGATATATATATGTTTGTTAAATGGTATACTTTATTTATGCCATGCAATGTTCACTATCCCTAGTAATAATGTCTTCAGTAACAGAAGTCCACGTTTTAATATTTTTAACTCTTTTAGATTCATCAATATCTAAATCATTATTGTCATGATCATCATTATGACTAACCCTTGAACGTTTTTTACTTAAAAGTGATGGTAGTTGACCTGCAAAAACCTTTATTGGATTAATCTCATTTTTATTAATATTGACATTTTCTTTGTCCATTTCCATTTCCATGTCAATTTCAATTTCTTTTTTATTTTCATTATTTGGATCGTTATTATTTAAGAATGTTGTAATATCTTTATCATTTGTTTCAATCCAATCAAAACCAAGTGTTATATCAGAATCAAACTCATCAACATGATTTGGTGTACTGGTTTCAATGACTTGTGTTGATGATGATGTTATAAAATTACTATTATTGTTCTCAGGATGAATTAAATAATCATCTTCTGATATTCTTTCCCAATTAGAAATACATTTGAATAACCAATCAGGATGAATAATTTTAATCTTTGGAAATTTCTTTAAAATCAATTTAGTTTTTTCATTATTAATTGAATAAGTTATTAAATGTGTAACATTAATGTTTGAATTATTCGTAATATTTGTATTTGTACTTGTACTTGTTAAATTTAAATTTAAATTTGAAATTATTTTAGCACCAAAAGTTTTTAACCATATAATTAAATCATTTGATTCAAATAAAATTTCTGTTGGTAATAGACCTGAAAATAAAAATGTAAAATTTTTAAAAATTTCTTCTTTTAAATTTGGTATTAAATCATCAATTATTGGAATTTGATGATTTTTAACTAATATTTCAATTATATCATCTTTATTATTATTATTTTTCATTATTTCATTTTCATTTTCATGTTTAGTTAAATAGAAATCTTTCAATTGATCAAGTTGATTAAAATATTCATGGTGTACTTTTTCCAAAATAATCTCAAGACTTTTCAATTCATTATCATTATCAACCAATAAATTCGGATGAGTATTATATATATTTTGATAATCATCATTTGAATTTGAATTTTTACAATTATTTGAATCAATTTCAATTTCAATCTTTAACTCTGATGAAGGTAATGATGATGATTTATCATTATTTATTCTTTCATCAATTTCTTTTTCCAAAGATTCTTGTAATTCTTCCAATGATTTTTCAGATTCATTATCGTTTGTTAATGATGATGATAAATTTGAATTTGAAGATTCTATTATAACTGTTTCGTTTCCTGATTCGTCATTAGAATTAATAATATTTGTGCCTTTCATTTCTTGATTATGATCATTCATTGTTGCATCTTGTTGTTCTGAATCATTAGTTGTATAATTTATCTCTTTTTCATTTTCTTTAGGTTCATCATAATCAAAATGATCATTTGAATTTGTGATTTCCACTTCCGATCCAGATACAATCTCATTAGAAACATCAGTTTCAATCGAATCAGAAATCAAAGCAGAAGAGTTAATATCTCCAATTCCAACAAAAAAATCATAAGGCATTACTTTTATTAAATTTTTAGACCATTTCCAAACATCCCCCCTATCATCAATAATAACGACATTTGATACATCATTTGAAAACATTTTTGATAGATTTTTTTCGGTTAAACTACCACTTTCATCTCTTGATAGGATTCTATCACCAAAATATTTCCCTAAAGGATCAATAATTTTCAAAATTGATTTTGCATATGCTCTTGTTGCCATTGTATAAATATGTAATTGATATAAATTTGATATTTCTTCTAAAAAATTGTGTAACCCTGGTCTTAATTTAACATAATACCAACAAATAGTAGGTGTTTCATAACCGTTTGGTAAAGAAGTTGATTCCTCTAGAGCAAAAGCTTGAACGTCTTTCAGAACAGGATAATTTGGATTAGATGAGTCTTGTCTCCAATCATTGATTATAGGATCTACGGTCGCTTGGATTATAGTTTGGTCTATATCAACAACAAGAATAAGTTTTTTATTCTTTATAAGAGGAACAATATCATCATTAATAGGGTATACTATAGTGTTTAAGTCAGATGAAGGTACGGGGTGTAACTTTTGCGATGGGTCTATGTTTGAAATTGCAGATAAAAGGGGTTCCTCATTCAAAGACTGTTGAAGATTTCCGTTGGAATTCTCATCCTCATTAATGTTAATATTTTCCAATATGGAAATAGCCATGTGTAAAAATTTATATATGAAAGATTGATAAGTGAATAAATGGCAGTGTTGTTTGTTTGGTATTTCGTGATTCCGTGTTATGAGAATATCGACACATCGCCTTCCGGGAGAGCTTTGAAAACCGAATATTACTATTATTTTTTCTTGGACTTTGCATAGTTAATTATATCCTTAATGCTGCCGCACCACGAATACTCCACCATCTCCCACTTTATACCCCTGGTAATGGATTCTTGAATGCCAAGGTCAATGCTAAAGTTAGCTAGAGTTAGCAGTGTTTTATTGGGAACCGCTGCGGGCGATGAACCTTATAGGTAACGGTGCACGTGGGGGGCGGAGTGGACCGAGGAGACGGGGGACGGACCTCCACAGTTCAATAAGTACACCATTACAATTATCATCTAACAATTAAATAGTCTAATACGACACCATTGTTTATTTATTGTCTGCGTTTTAAATTGACTCAGATATGCACTTTGCGTTCAACACGCTACACATTTATATTATTTATCAAATCACTATAGCTATTATACTAAATTATCCAAAAGGGCCTCAATAGCTCCTTGAACATTACCTCCGCTCCGTCTCAAAGCCAGCACGTTCCTGTCAAAATCAACAAACCCTAACTCGTTCAATTGTCTCAACTGTGACTCATATCGTTCTTCTGGTGGCCGGGTATCAGCTGGTGCTGCATTTTGTCCGGCCCCACCTCCCATTGAGCTTAAGAACATATTCATTAGTTCAGGATTATATAGTGGGTTCGTTGCTGGTGCTGCTGTGTTTGCATTTGATCCTGCTGCTGGGAATCCTAAGAGAGAAAATGGATTCGCGGCTGCTCCTCCGGCTGCTGGTGCTCCAAATAGTCCTGCAAATGGATTGGCCGGTGCTGCTGCTGGCGCTCCTGTAGCTGGTGTATTAGTAGCTCCCGCTGTCGTATTGCTTGTTGTATCTGTATTCCCTGCTGATGTTGTAGTTGTTGTTGAACCTGGTGCAGGGAAAGATGGTGTAGCACCAGCACCTCCAAATCCACCCATCCCCATACTTCTTTGCATTTGCATCATATCTCTCATCATACTTGGATTTGAAACCATACTTCTAAACATATCACTTTGCATCATTTGTCTAATTTGTGGTCCCATCCCACTCAATTGAGGATTTGAACTAATTAAATAATCCATCATTTGTGGATTATTAAGTAATTGTTGCATACCTTCTTGAAACATTGGTGAGTCCATCATTTGTGCCATTTGGTCTTCATTTGGCATGGCTCCCATACCACCATCAGGTCCAAACATACTAGCACTGGGGAGTTGTGCATGTCCAGCATATCTTGCACCAGTTAATCCAGCTAAAGGATTAAAAGCTCCTTGTCCAGCTGCAATATTAGAAGGAACTGCTGGTGTGGCGGCTGGAGTTGTTGCTGTTGTTGAAGATTGTTGACTTGAAGTGGCGGAACTTGATGATCTCGGAGCAGCACCTTTCACCAAATGAATAGTATGTCCACTTTTAATCCCATAAGATGCTAACGTTTCAGAATCTCTTAAAACTCGTCCTGAATAAATCAATCTTTGCCTTGCTGATGGAATATCAGATTCAGCTGCAATTAAGTCTTTTAATCCTGATACCGTGGTTGATGTAACCAACGTAAGATTATATTTTTTATCTGCCGATGATTTAATCGTAATGGAAATCTCTTCACTTTCCGACATTTCTTTAATTGAGAATTGGTTGGTTGGGTGGCGTATTGATGGTTGATGGGTTTTCAATCTAGTCCAAGCCAAGCCGAGAACGTGGCAGAACTCCTTTGAAAAGCCGGGTAACATTCTATGAGTTTTCATTGTTTTGACTTTTCTATAAAACCATTAATTTTCATCTGTATGTTGGGTCCCAGTTGGTTTGAGCGAAGGAATACTTCTTTATTAAATTTATATGCTTTTTTGTGATCCAGCTATTTTTGCATTCTTACATCATATTCCAAGATTAAAACAAGCGCTTATTAAGTGAATCTTCATAAAATATTTACGTAGGGGCTTGAACGTAGAAGTTTCAATGAAAATAATGTATGACTGATCTGCCGTTCTCAATCTAAATAGACAGCAACATTTCTGATACAATGTTTTCCTTCTTCAATTCAATGTGTTGAAGATTGAAAGTTCGATTTTTTTGTTTTCACAAATTCACACACAAAGTCTCCCAGCTCACCTAAAATTGTTACATTTCAACTACAAATTGCAAAACCAACAACGAACATAAATTATTACAAATAGTATTGCCAAAATAAACTTAATCTCATAATTCTGATAATATATGTTTACTTTTGTAAGTCTTGTTGTGGTCCTCTACGATTTAGTGTAATCTCAACCCGCAATTTCAAGCATGCCTCTATGTTAAAATGGGGCACATCACTGAACAACTAGGTATTAGGGAAATCAAAAAATATATAATCCCTTGCATTTGTATTCAATGTGCATTGTGTTTCGACATAAGTTGCCACATACAGATGAATGCATATATATTCTTGTTGAAATGTTTCCATATATAGTAATATGTACAGTTGTATACGTATTAAAGGAGACTGACTCGCAGGCAAAAAGGGAGACCGGTCGTTTATTTTCAGTGACGTGCACCATAGAATGGTCTGATATCCCTTTGATGCAAACACTACAGTTGCCCAAAGTGCTAAAAAAGTTGCAGCTCTACAGTTCTTCCTCTTTTTATAACCACCGAATCATCACCATTAAATGGCACGTACAAGGAGTAAAACGAGTCTAAAGACTGAGAAGGAAAGTAAGAGATACCTCATACTCTCTGTCGTTGCATACAAAAGAAGAAACAAGCACATACGCTAAAGTTGCGAAAAAATTTAGAATTCCAAAAAGTATCCTTCAAGCTCCCCTCCACGGTAGATTATTACGAGAAGACTCTCACCGAAAAGATAGAGTTCTCTCTACTTTTGGGGAGAAGTAGCTGGTTCGTAGACCATTGGAGTTCTCTAAAAATGGTTGTGCTGCCAATCTAACGCGGTTTCATGAGCTGGCTGATGAGATAATTGTGCAGCGTGTGGAAAACGATCCATCTCATATATTACCAAAAAAGAACTCGATAAAGGTGCATTATTGTTCCAAATCTTATCATACAGTGTTCATTAAAAGAAATCCCTTGCTCCCTTATAAAAAAAAGAAGTTCGCTGAGACTTTAAGAAGAGTTAAAATTAACGAAATAAATTGAGGAAAAATTCGTTCCACATGAAGATTTCTCTGGAGAATTGAAATCTCCAGAGTTTGTTAATAAAATTTACGAAGTGTGGTTGAAGAAACATATCGTATATCTAATGATGAATTACGCGTTTGGGAAAATCACTTCCAGGGGATGAAGCAAATTTTATTATCTCATATTTCCATTGAAGTGTTCGAAGATCCCCTATAAACTATTCGAAATGGAATTTATACTTCTAAGAGGGGAACGGCACTAATTGTAAACAATTCTTGGGAGATAGCAAAGAAAGATGGGTGTTAAAGATGGGTTTAATTAGTTTCTAATTATGTATATCTGTTGCTGGTTTCGCAATTCGTCGTTGAAATGTAACAATTTGGAGGTAAGCTGGTACCCTTTTTGACTGTTATCATATAGCTACACCAAATACCATCTTTTGTTCCTGATAATATTTTATTATAAACTATTTAATCTATAACTACTTATTATAATTGTTAATATTAATGTAAATATTTATTTATTTATATCATCAAACTTGTGAGCACTAAAATGTCTATTTATATTTAAATTTGAACTATATCTGTTGTTTCCCCTACTTACAAATCGAATCGTCGACCACTTCGTCTTCCTCAAGAGTTTCAAAGCTCAGATCTCACTCATCATTGATAATTGTTGCTTCGTTATTGAGAACCCTCTTTCTTCTGTTCGTGTGGTAAGACCTCAATTACATTTTCTTCCAACGTTTGTCTCAATTTCACAATCATTGAGAATGTGTTTCTCTGTTTCTATTCCTGGTTGCAAATGCATAGTATGCATTTATTCAATGAGTTATTCGAATCTTTATTTGATTGAAATTCCCAGTGATGTGAATAATTTAACAACCAAAATTATGAAAATAAAAAAGACCTAACACTAAGCAAAAATTCCTATTACTAATGTCATAGGCTCACTCTTTTTTCCCAAAATATTAAGAACTAAAAATAGAAAAATAAATGCGTCAGCCCGGAGTCGAACCGGGGGCTCTTCGATGGCAACGAAGAATTTTACCGCTAAACCACTAACGCTTTCATGTTGTCTGTGAAGGAACCCACATTATAGCCACTATCAGGTATTACTTATTGAGTCTATCCCTGAAATATATTCTACAGCTCTTGAATTAGCTAGTTCAGAGATAGATATTGCATTCTACCACACATGTAATACCTTAACATATTTATCACTTCTAGGACTTGTTCTATTAATAGCTTTTGGATTTATCTATATAAACGTAGGATAAAGCCCACTCTAATGGGAGGTTAGCTTTAATACATTTTCCTGTTTAGATCTTGATCGTCGTCTGTATCTGATTCCGCCATTTAAATCTATTGTAAGCTATTAAGTCATTAGTAGCTTACTTTACATTATCTCCGAAAGCGGTAACATTTAAATAAATTAAGGAAATCCTTTTCGGAACCAGTCAGTTGAGAACTTTATAATATCATGAAAAAACTAAGAATCTCGCACTGAACTACATATTGCAATGAATATATCCTTAAATTTTTATAAGACAATTAATTATCTAATTTACGTGAATTTGAATAATGTAAAAATAGATACTCTATGTTTGATTTCCTCAATTAAATAGTTTATATAGTTAAAAGATATAAGCGGAAATTACATCAATAAATAGTCCTACAACACGAGCTCAATTTGGGCGCTTATGTGGTATTATTCACACAGCATAATTAAATATAATCCGTTTAGTTGTTTATTTTCTCTACAGCTCATTCGAAATTTTACCCTAAATATTATACCCAAGGTTCATAATTAAAGAACTTCTTGTTACACCCAAGCCAAGAAGTTTGGATTAGTTGAGCAAGCATTGTTACGCATCAGAGAAATTTATATGAAATTCTATAGTAAATTGTGAGGAGGATTCAATAGCTTAATGCAGACATTTTGTGGATGATAAAGAGTTATGGAATAGTAAAGATAATATAATATTTAGAGAAATATTGGAGGCCTGTTCTACAGCCATTAACATTACATTAGAGGTCGACTAACGAATTATTACTGGTGGTGTTTCCGTTTAACTAATAAGGTTACCTTATATGTATCAAGCCCTCATCTTTCATTTCTCGTCTTTCATTTTTTTATTTAATTACTCACTATAAATTTCATGGATGGCTATTTAAAACCTTATATCAGTAATGTATCGTCGTGATGCAAGATTAAATATGAGACAAAAATCCGTGGATTAAAATTTTACCTCTATCATTCACCGTGTGATTTTTATCCTCAATAAAGTTGCAGTCATAATGTTTGTAGGCCGGATATATCAGTAACAAAAGCTCTCCAGGAAATGATGATAGTATTTATTTTGAATCTTAGAAAGATATAGAGGTAGTTGTTGAATTTGGGAACTAAACATTATAGCTAAGTTTGTAATATTGTTATTTATTATAAGTGTAACTATTCGGCATGTTTTAGTATGTTATATGTATATGCACATAGCTATAAATTTATGCAAGTGACTTTAGGCGGATTGTGACATACAGAACCAATTAAAGTCCAATTAAAATGATGGTATTATGCAAATGTTCATTTTGCTTTTGTCCCACTCACTGATGGTGTATCCCTTCCATCTTTAATACTCTTAATACTAATATATTTTGATAGTTAGTAATAGATTTTAATTATTATTTAACTTATGTGTTGAGCTTCTTTTCTTGAAATCTGGTAACTTGATTAAATATAAATGTTCAAAAGAAAGGTTTAAGCTTGTATTCGAACCAGTTAATAAAATGATACCCTAATAAACTTATTTTAATTTGAATGGAAAAGTTATAGATCTAATCAATATTAATATTGAAATTATTTGCGAGTTGTGCTAATACTAATATTATCCCTTTCACGTATAATTAAACCTACAATTGAACTATTGTCAAATTTTAAATATATTTTGAGTTCTTCTAAGCTAATTATCAATTAATATTGCTCATATATAGCATAATACAATTGGAATTTAACAGAATGGAACAAAAAAAGATTGAACAATATAAATAAAGTTTTCAAGTCACGTACCGTACGTGACATTATGGTATATAAGATCTTATAGAAGGCGCCTCGCTGTTTTGTTTTCCGTTTAGTTTTTATAATGGTAATATAAGGATTAATAATAATTTTACATAGGAGCTGTAAAGAAATAATGTCTGAAGCATATAAAGGTGATAATCCCACCGGAGTCTCGCTACTCGCTTGCTCTTATGACACAAGCAACACAAGCAATGCTGTAAAACGTTAAATTAATGAGCTTGCACAGGAACAACAGAAGGTAGCGACTGAAGCTCCAAAGGTCTTTATGAGCCCGAAGGAACTAAATCAACAAATAAGTATTATAATATTCAATATATGTTGCAATTTCATTTAATTAAGTGTATCTGCATGTAGAAAATGGTAGAGATCAATGATTGTTTTGGTTGTATGCAAGACCACTCGCGACTAGATCACCTAACTACCATCATATTCCAATTCGTTCAATTCTAAAAAAATAACTAAGTAAGTATAATTATATAGAAAACTAATGTTATATTTATCATAAATATTTAACATTCATAGCATATATTGTCATTTTAAATTCTCCAAGATAGTTCTTGAGCTAGCTAGATTGTTAATGTGATTAAAATCCAATTAACAATTCAATTTATATTTTTGAGAAGAAAATATAAGAAAATGTTTTGTGAAATAAATATTAGCTAATTATGTCTGAAAGCTTTAATATAGGTCAAATAATGACCAACCCTACATATTTACAGTAGTAGGTGATCGATTGTAAAATGTCGAGCTTATACTAATAAGTTGCTAACCACTTAGATCACAATACAATTGGAATCAACATTGACATATCTATATGCATAGATTGTCAACAATATATTATATTCATTACAAGTTGAAGCTTAAGCTTAAGTGAATTGAAATATTTATTAGTGTTGATGGTTTAAAATTAAGCAAACAATCAGTTTCATTTTGTTTAAAAACGTTGTATACTCAAAATGTGTTTCGCTTTCGAAAATGTGAAAAAAATTATTAATATATGGAAAAAATTAACTTCTTTTTAAACTCGATAAATATATCATTTCAAATAAATAGATAGACAAACAAAAGGTTCATAAAAGTTATTGGTCAGTTGTCCAAATTTGGACTCTAGAACCTAATTATATCACACACCTCAAGAAAGAAAAAAAGATATTACAAAATGAAAAGATTCAAAATGATTAATAAATTGTTAAATAATAAAAAAAATATTATTAAATATTAGAAAATGATATCAATTCAATGAATCAATAAAAATTATAGATTTATTATTAATATGATTGTTGGTTGATGATTTTTCAAGATAAAGGGATTGTTGAAATGATTTTTTGTTCCACCATGACAAAAAATGAGATAGAGTTTTATATAGTGAATTTAAGGAGTTTTAATAAAAGTTATAAATTTGAAAATGGATTAATTAGATTTAAAATCATTAGATGTATATTTTCATCAATATTTGGTATGCTGATTAGAAATGGTTGAGACGTTGTTGCTGATTTTATTCATCGTGAAGAAGATCACTTGATTGAAACATGGAAGGGTTTTTTAAATTTTGGTTTTGGTTTTTTTTTGAGAGGTGTTTGGGCGTTGTAATAGTGAACTTTTAAACCATCAGGATGCTGCATCACCAATTGTAAACACATTCTATAAAATTGGATCCACAGCCTCGGCATTACCTGAAACTGCCAGTGCATGAAATAGCAAATGCCTCACTTTTACAAACGGAATAAAGTGTATCCAAATTGACCAATAGCATCGGAGTAGCAAAAAACAGCATCACGAATCTTGCCTTTTGCCCTCTCGAACAATGTCCCGGGTACGCTTTACGATGACCGGGCTTTTTATGCTACGTTATTGTCATCACAACTCACCCGACATATGTTTTATCTCTGTGATACCCCTACCACGACCCGCACAGCATGGGATTTAGAGAGCCCAAACTAAGCTAATTGCCTTTCCCCCCTTTTTTTTCCTTTCCTTTCTTTTACTCCATCGTCCATACCCGTACAATCTTCTAAAGTTTATTATTGAATACTGCTTATTCCATTAATAATGTCTAACAAAACCGAAACTGCTAATGCTAAACCAAAGACTCCTGAACACCCTCCTTATAAAGGTATGTTTTGTATTCTCGTGTCACTGCCTTGTTCAACCAAAAACAAAAAAAATTCTCCTCAAAATACAAAGATCGTCGGAGTTATTTTTTAATTTTAAATAAAGAAATACTAATATTTTATCTTCTCTTATATTAGTTTTAATTACTGAAGCAATTGTTTCATTAAAAGATAAGAAAGGTTCAAGGTATGTTTTCTGTTTTTGTTTTTTAAAATCTGGTGATTGATTTTCATTTCTTGGATGTTGATGTTTTGGTCGCGTCCAACACGTCAAATTTAAAAATACTAACTAATATATAGTCGTCATGCTTTAAAGAAATATATTCAAGCTACTTGGAATATTAGTGCTACTAATTTTGATAGCCAATTTAATTCTGCTTTGAGAAAAGGTGTTGTTGCTGGTGACTTCATTCAACCCAAAGGCCCCTCTGGTCCAGTGAAGTTACAAAAGAAGGAATCAACCAAAAAAGTAACAAAGAAGAAGGCTACTACTCCTGCCACTACTAAGACAGCCAAGGAACCTAAAGAAAAGAAGGTCGCGAAGGAAAAGAAAGAAGTCAAGGAATCCAAGCCTAAGAAATCTGCTGCTTCCACCACCAAAACTAAGGCTGCTACTACAAAGAAAGAGGTTGCTCCAAAGGCAAAGAAAGTCTCTACAACTAAATCAAGAGTGTCTAAGGCTAAAGCAGATACATCTTCTGATAAAGAAAACAAAGCGCCAAGTAAGAAGGAGAAAAAAGCTCCCTCTAAGACTAAAAAAGCTGTCGCTGATGAAAAAAGTAAAGTAACTAAACCAAAAGTTACAAAAGAAAAGAAAACTACTGCTTCAAAGAAAGCTGCTGCTTCTAAAGTTGAAGCTACTCAGCCTCCAAAGAGAAGACCAAGAAAAGTTGCTGTTGCCGCTGCTTGAAAAAAATATTTTCTTTGATGTTACAAATCTTTCCTCTTTTTTTTGTCGTGTCTTAGAGGTCAAATAATCCTCAACTTTTTTTTACATTCTTCTTTTTTGTCAATCTTATTCCTCGACATATTTTTTTACTTTTTTTAAATATATATATGTATGCTATGCTATGGTGGAGCGCTATTACTACTTCATCCTTTTCGTTATTATTATTCAATTTTATGTTTCTATTTTGTTTTGTTTTGATAAAAAAAGAAAAAGCAAGATATTTTATAAGTTTTAGTTTTGATAACCGACTTCAATTTTGTATGTTGATTATGCGTTGTATATTAACTATTCGTGTAATAAAGAATTGAAATGAATTGGATATGAATATTTTGGTAAGTATATCAAAGTAGTGTTGCAATTGTGTTTTTGTTTGTGAATTATTGATTTTTGCTTTGTAAACAAATCAGCTGCAGCTCTATGCATGTCAATTTTGATGCAGGGCTTATCACCAACAGCAAATATAAAAGATCGCTATTTACATAAAAATATAAAACAGGTTAAATTTTGGATATTCTACAATTTATAGACACATAAATTCAAATTCACTAGAAGCTTAAAAGTATTAAGTAAACGCTTTATGTTTTGTATGATATGCTATTTGTAGTTTACCTTATATTTTTACAGGGATAAAGTATGTACTAGTACAACTTTTTTTCATTGACATCTATTCCATTGAAATAATTTAATATTTGATAAGGGAAATTCAATTGTTATCGCAATGAACCGCATGCATGTCAATATTGATTGTGATTTCTCATTGCATCAATTCTCACCATTTTAAAGAAGAAACTAATGAGTTTATTTAAAAATATTTATCTTCCGGTCGATTACTTTGAAATGATTACCCGGATTGTTAATCAATCTAAGCGCACGTGCCAATCTAGAATTATAGCGATAACGTTGAAGAAACAAATATTATAATTGCGCACACTCGTATTCCCACGTGATGATTTCATCATTGCAGGACCGAGGAAGCCATGATATGGATATGAATATAAATACGAACATTATTGTCATTACTAGAGGGCCAGAGGCTCACAAAATCATCGCATATATAGTAAACTCAATTACGCTTTTAATTGTAAATGCATAACATACTGTATAACATATAAATTTGCCAGGATCATTATGGAAACTTATATTTCAGTTAATTCTGGAATAAAATTGTAGGATTCATAGTAATTAGCATGTACAGTAGAAAACCAATGTGAGCAAAGAGAAGAAAGGTCCGGTATACATGTGGTTGTAAAGTAGCAATCAAATAAGAGAATCGATGAAATTTACTCATATCCACATATCCACATGGTTGAAACTTATTACATAAACTGTAATAAATTTGCCGGTCCCGTTATCCGGCCATTGAAGGGAGCCGCTCCGAAACAGCGAATGATAATCCTGTAGCGAATCCCGTTAAGTTCAAATACTTTTTGAAGATCGAACCCGCTGCGGATCTTTTGTTTTCTCAGTTTTTTTTCTTTTCTTTTCAGTTTGTTAGGAAGTGACAATTTAAATTGTAATAAAAGTGTGCCAATCAGTTAATCCCAAATACTTGAAAGTTTATTTTAACCAACCACAACAAATATAATTTCTTTTATATTTCGTACATATTTCTATCAATTGCGATTGACAATTGCAATTATTCAACGAAATAGATCTCTACAATTATGACTACAGAGTACCCCAACTCAACCGGAAATTCTGGATCAGTGCCTGGATCTGGATCTACCAGCGAAGTGCCAGATGAAAACTTTAATCCCAAAGCAGATAAAAGCAGAAAGAAAGCCAAGCAAATTCTCATCCGACACATTTCACCAACTTTAACGGAGCTTCAAGTTAAACAAAAACTGGAAGAACTCTACGGTTCAATTACAACGGAAGCGACGGTGGAGTTTGTAGCACATCCCAACCAAGGAGGCTCAAAGAGACCCGGCCCACCCAGCGCTGACGCGGGGCTTTCGTGGGACCGAGAGGGAAACCCGACTGGAACCCCAATTGGCGCCCCGACAGCAAAAGAAGATTGGAATAATGCAATTGTGACCGTGCCAGGCTCATTTCAAGGTATGTTAATTTGATTATCCTTTTTATCCTTTTTACTCCTTTTTCCATTTTGTATCTCTTGATATTGTAGTTCTTCGTTCCAATTGGAAACCTCTCACATTCCAATTGTTTTCTCTTTCTTTGTTTGGTGTTTCATATTTGTCTTCATTGGGTGACTAACCTTTATCTTATACTATTACTAGTCGAGGAAGCCTGTGAAAAAATAACAAAATCAACATCTTGGATAATTTCTCCTTTTTCTCCTCCAACTGAACCATCATCATTCCCTTTGTCACGTAAACTTTCTTCTTTTTCAAAATATTATACAAAATCTTCATCATTATCATCATCATCAAAATTAAATATGTCCGATAAATATAATGGTAATATCTATGTTAGGAATTTAAATCCTTCAATGACCGATGCAAGATTATATGAAATTTTTAATAAATTTGGTAAAATCTTTAGTTGTAAAATTGTTTATGATGAATATGGTAAATCTAAAAATTATGGTTTTGTTAATTTTGATAATTTAAATGATGCTCAAAATGCTATTGATGAATTAAATGGTACAATTGTTGATGGTGAGAAATTATTTATTAATCATCACGTTTCAAGAAAGGATAGACTTGGTAATTCAAATTCAAATAACAATCCAAATTTAAATTTAAATAATAGACAAAATTTATATCATTTTAATCAAAATGTTGGGTATCATTATCATCAACAAAATGATAATTATCATAGGCGGTATAATTCAAATGATGAATCTAATAATGAAGAAGAAAATGAAAATGAAAATGAAAATGAAAACTTTACCAATCTTTATATTAAAAATATTGGTTTAAGTATAACAGAAGATGATTTTGAAAAATTATTTTCAAAATTTGGTGAAATTGATTCATTATATTTTTTAATTGATCAAAATAAAAAATCAAAAGGTGTTGCATTTGTTAATTTTAAAAATCATGATGATGCTTTAAAAGCAATTGAAAAACTTCATAATTCAAACTTTAAAAATTCAATATTATCTGTTTCTAAATCACAAAAGAAATTTGATAAAAATAATAATACAAATAATAATTCGAAAAAATTTAATCATGATCAAGATACGATAAGTGAACCTGGTGTTGATCATCATCGTCATAATACAATTGGTCCCCATTTTGGTTCCGTACCTTTACAACAAAGTCTTAGTTATAATGGTCCAAATGTTATGGGAGGTATTCACCATCCACCAATTCTAGATCCAAATTTTATAAATCCTCATCATGCTAGTCATATTCATGGAATTGGATTTCCAAAAAATATACCAAAATTTCAAAATTCAAATTTATATATTAAAAATATTCCATATGAATATACAGATGATGATTTAATTGATTTATTTAAAAAACACGGCCCAATTGTATCATCTAAAATAATGACTGATGAAAAAGGTTATTCAAAATGTTTTGGTTTTGTTTGTTTTGAAAATATAAGTGATGCTATTAATGCAATGAAAGATTTAAACGATGCAAGAGTTGGTGATCAACAAATTCATGTTTCTTTTGCTCAAAAGAAAGACTATTTTTTTAATAACAATAATACTAATTATAATGTTAATAGTAATAATAATAATCAAAGATCGAATTCAAATCCCAATGCAAATATAAATCCAAATACACAAGCAAATGTAAGATCATTAGGTTTTAATCAATTTCAATATGTTAATCCAAATCCAATCAATCATATTCCTCCACATATAAATGATCATCCGTCTGAAAATATCAACGTGGGACCCGGAATCCCTGCCCCAATCCCTCCAAACCAACCCCAGCCACCGTTATACTATCCAATGACTTATCCATACGTACCAGGTACTGGACCAATCAATCCAGTTAATATGCCACAACAACAACAGCAACAACAGCAAACTCAAGGTCCACCAGCAGGTTATATGCCTATACCAATGAGGATACCCAATCAACCGCCAATTGGACAACCACCTAATCCTAATAATTCAATGATTAGTTTAACCCCACAATACTATTATGGGGTTCCACCAGCACAAATGTATTATAATATACCACCAGGGAATATTCCTGGAAATATTCCTGGAACTATTTTTAACGCTTATAACAATCCAAAAATAAGACATAACAATAAAATTCGGAAACAACAACAACAACAACAACAACAACAACAACAACGTGGACAATATCATGATAATTCGAATTTCACATATGGATATGAATTTAATAATCAACGACATTATTCAAATTCAAATTCAAGTTATGGTGGTTATGATTATGCGCCAACAAATATAAGTGGTGGAAATCAATCAAGTACTGAAAATACAGTTACAGAAGAAAATATTAATGATTATAATACGTTAAATTATAATGATATTAATATTAATAAGCACAATGATTATAATTCTCAATTGTCGAATTTAATTACAATTATTTCAGTAACTAATGATGATAAAGAAAGAAGAAGATTAATTATTGAACATTTAAAGCCATGGATTTACAAACATGAGAATTATTCAAGTTTAAAGGATGAATTAAATCATTTAAATTCAATTTCTAATCCTAATTCTAATAATAATGAAAATGATAATGATAATGATAATGAAATTGAAAATGAAATTGAAAATGAAAATAATATAACCGAAGATTCATTATACGAACAGGTAGTTGAAAGATTATTAGAGTATGGTACAAATGTTACTAATATATCATCAGAAATTGAAGAAAAAGAAGCAGAGGTTCAATTAGTTGAAAGTTGGACAAAAGATGAAAATTCAATGGTAGAACAAATTGGTCAAGCGATTGATGATACAAAAAATGTATTTTTGGATGTTTGGAAAAATGAATGAATCTGAAAATTTTGGTATTTAAAATTTAAAGGTTGGAAGACAAAATCTTATCTATTGATCAAAGGTATCATTAGATCTGAAAGAGGTTTCGATTATGTTCTTCTATTCAAAATTATTGCATCACTGTTTTTTTTTTATTTTATTTGATTAATTAAATCTCTCTCAAAGTTTTACACAGATGAAACAACCATGGACAATTGTTTTGATCACATTATGTCTTGTCTTATCTTGTCTTCTCTTGTCCTTGTTTTGTTAATTAAAGTCTTAAACTTCGATCGAAATTACATTGCAATTGCAACATTTTCTATATAATAAATTATTTTTTTGCTAACCTTTTTTCATTTCATTTCATTTTATTTTATATGTATTCTCATTACATTATATTTTTTATATAAAAAAAGTATTGTATATAAGTATATAATATCGTTATTGTTTTTTTCCTGTTTACTCACAACCATAGATTTTTTTTATGTTTTATATATTTTAAATTAAAATAAACGATCGCGATTGGAAAGATTGAACTAAAAAATTCATAGTATTGTATCTAGATCTATAACTATAACTATAGTGACGATTGATTCTGTTACAATTTTTTGTCCTGAGATCTCTTTGGAGTACTTGTTTTCTTTCAAACTTCCCCTTTCATTAGTGTAAGAACAACTTGGACAAAATTAACTAGCAAAAAGCAAATATATTTTAAGAGAAAGAGTCGATTTCCATTTTAAAGAAGTGCTTTTTCCCCGTAACTTCCTACTAAAACTATAGGGATATCATATAATCAAACGATACACTAATGTTCGGCCATGTTATAATTGATTAAGGTATAAAAGCCAAGCACATCTTGTTTCCTTTTAAAAACATTTGGGTCTTTGGGTGTTTCAACTATAAAAGAAAAAAAAGAATATATATTGCTCATTAATCTAGTCTACTTTGCAATTTTTTATAGTGTATATAACTAGCAAAGAATTAATCAAATGATGGGCTATATGTTTTTACCATAATTTAAATTATATTTATCCGTGGCTTATTCAGCTATGCTATTTTTTTCCATTTCAGTAACGCTGACTAAATATCAATGTTTTGAAGGAAGGCTTAGCTCTTGAATTACCGGATATTGATATATATATATGCCATGTTTCTGATGGTTAAATTTATATCATGACCCCAATTTTGGTTTTAACAATAAATAAAAGACTCAAATATTATCATACTATCTTTATCTTACGATTATGAACACTGGAAATTCGAATGGCGGCTCCTTATAATCATCCTCACACATGTATCTATCGCATTATACGTTATGATGCTAACCTCTTTAAAATTAGGCTTGTCAATTAGTTTTAATGATGAAATGATATTTAGATACAGGATAATCAATTCAACTTCATTAACTATAAGTTATTTCGAATTCGGAAGAGTTAGTCTTAATCGCTTTAAATTTAAATTCATGATCGCGATTGCAATAAGTTTATATGGATATTAATGACCTCAAAACTCATCTTATATAGGGTAAGTTGAGTAGCAACGGTTTATAAGAAACACAAACCCCAAATCACTTTTTTAGAATTTAGCAAAATTATTTATTTTCAATATAGAATATACAGATATTTTTGATGAGACGCAGGAGGATTTACTTTTTTGTTCCATGGATTTCAGGAATCTTTGGTGTCGTTCATTAGGTGGACGGCAAAAAGATGGAGGCATGTTCATTCACCATTTCCAAGATGAGATTGGTGTTAAAAGTATTATCTTTGAAAGCCCCCTCATATTCCAATTAACTCTAGAAGATGGCACATCCAAGTTTTCCAGTGGATTGAGTGCTTTGATTCTTTAATATCTATAAACTAGCGCCGATATAGCAGATGAGCAGATGAGCAGCCTACTCAATATAGCATACTCATCAGAAATTGAATATTTTTTCACAAAATCTGCCAACCACCTCATAATATATTTACTGATCTCTTTATAAAGTCCTTCGTGCGCAATATTAATAGACGTGTTTTCAATCGGTTTAGTTGTGTTTTATCTATCATTGCACTTCTTCAAAACTTCTTTTAGATTGAATGGTTATAGTTATACTTGTGTTTTTGAAGTGAAAAGACATCCTTTTGTAGGTTAATGGCTAGTATAAACACTTATAATTATCATATCTTATATATTTATAAGACTGGTAGGCACAGGATTTATAGTATAGTAACTCTACTTAATTTCGGTGATATGGAGCAATAATATTCGTCGCCTCCTTCAACAATTAAACATTTCTTTACTATGAGCTCGTACCATATACTTATAAAATATAACAATATTATAGAGAAAGTAATTAGTGAAGGGAGCCGGGATATTATTCATCAAAATCCCCCAATATTCATGAATCACAAGGTATAATATTTAGTTTAAAAGCGGCCTAAACTACGTGGAAGTTACTGTAGAAGTCATGGAACAACTTAAACCGAGAGAGGTATGATTCTATCTTATTCTACAGCTTACACGGGAGATATGCCATAGTAAACAGTTAAATGAAACCATGGAATACATACAATGGTTGGCCGAGTTGAAAGAAAAAGGCCTATATAGTCAGCAAATTGTATTGCAGCACTTGTAGTGTAAGGGTTTAATAGGGAACCAGTCTGGGGAAATTCGGGGATATTTATGCACAGATGAAGTGGCTATACTATGTAGGCAAGCTTAAGAGTTTGATTGGGAAATTATTATCTCATAGTAAGCTGTATAATAAGATAAAATCAGATTAAGAAATACGGATATTCTCGGTTGATTTATTTTAAATCTACTGGAAATCTATTGTATAGTAATAATCTAGAAACTTATTATAAAAAACAAACTTATAGCCAGTGTAGATATAACTTGTAATATATATCACAATTATAAATGCATGTAGTGGTCAGATTTGTCAAATTTTGTCAGATTTATTAAAAACTAGTTCCCAACTTTAATACCTATTTAATTCTAATACTGACTTATATATATATGTATGTATACAATAATAGTGAATCGCTACGACCGCTAAGTAAGCACACAAAAATAAAAGTTAACAAAACTTAAATTTTTTCATATGCATATATGTTAATAAAAAGACTACATAGCCAAAATGAAAATGTATAATAAGCAGTTTATCTATATGTTCAAGTTTTTTTCTCTTAATAGTCTTGCAATTATTTAAAATCAGCAGCGCTTAGTCTAGTAATAAGTATACTACAAAAGTACGAATTAGTAAATCTGTCTGTAATGAGTATAATCATACTTAAGCTTAATTAGCGACTGACCCATATAGAAGGTGCCATATCTATAGAAGGCTTATCCAAGCTAATAATGACAACCAAATTGAATATAATACATTAATTATCAATATGAGGATTATTGATCATTACAAGTAATACATTTTTAATTGATTCTTCTTAGGTGCAGTATTAAAGTTTATAGAGATGAAATCTATGATTTCCTAAAAGAGCGATTAACAGCAATATTTGCATAATATTATACCAAATTCAATTATATTTAATGGAGAAAAGAAGTTTACTTTTTGGTTAATGATTATATGATTGATTAATCTTTTTAAAGAATATTTAGGTTATCCGGGATAAAATCTTTCATTTTATAATTCTAACGTTTCCTCTCTTTCTCCTTCATCTTCGATTTTCTTTTCTTTCTCTTTAACTATTCTTTTATATACAAATACAATGGCCATGGGGGAAAATTATAAGATGATACAATTATCACCAACGTTTACAACGTCAACGAAATCTTCACCATCAACACCGACATTACCACCAGCAGTTCCTCAACGAACTCCACAACAATTAAGAAAAAATAACGGTGGAAATAATAATAATAATCCTGAATTATTATTAATGAGCGAAAAAATTAATCAAGCGACAAGTCATAAGAAAAGATTACAACATCAAATTGATCAAGAACGTAAAAAATATAAAGATTCAAATTTAATTGATGTTGCAAAAAATGTTCCAAAAATTATTAATTCTTGGGGTCCATTAAAATTACAACAAACATTAAAAGGGCATTTTAAAAAAATTTCTAAAATTCAGTGGGCAAAAACAAATAATTTAAATGAACAATCAAGATATTTATTATCAGGATCACAAGATGGATTTTTAATTATATGGGATACATGGTTAAATCATAAAATTGATGCAATTGTTTTAGAATCTCAATGGATTTTAGATTGTTGTTTTTCACCAAGTGGACAATTTGTCGCAAGTTCTGGACTTGATAATATATGTACGATTTATAATGTTACGAATGGATCACATTATAATAAAGTATCACAAGAAGTAAACCAATCTAATAGTATGAATAATAATCTTATTAGTAAAGAACAATATGAAATGACTAGTAATGGACATTATTTAAAAAGAACACCAATTGCAATGTTAAAAGGACATAGTTGTTATATATCAAGATGTGAATTTATTGATGATAGACAAATCCTAACTGCATCTGGAGATATGACATGTGGATTATGGGATATTGCAAAGGGGAAAAGAATTAGACAATTTACAGATCATCTTGGAGATGTGTTATCATTATCATTAACACCAACAATTGATAAGAATATATTTTTATCAGGAGCAAGTGATGGACAAGTTCGGGTTTGGGATTTAAGAAGCAATAAGGTAACACAAATGTTTGATAATGGGAATAGTGATGTCAATACATTGGAGTTTTTACCGGCTGGAGAAGGATTCATGACAGGGTCCGAAGATGGGATTTTAAGATTATTTGATTTAAGATCTGATTGCTTATTACAACAATATACGTTACCCAATACTTATTATAACAAGGGAAGTCCTGGAGGAGACAGCAGAAGTAAAAGAGTGAGTGGAACTGGATCTTTAAGCAGTTATTCTACGTTTTCCATGTCGACTTCCCGATCTCCGTCTTCCAGGTTTTCTACGGTTTCGGCGGTTTCGTCTGAGTCCGAATCCCGCACGAGTGTCAATGCGCTTGGTTTGTCCAAATCCGGCCGGTTGGCGTTTGTGTCGTACGACCAACTTGGGGTCCTCGTGTGGGACATTCTCCATTCAGAGGTTGTAGGGACGGTTAAGGGCCATAACAACGTCGTGAGCAGCATTGCGTGCGCGCAGGATGGCGTGAGTGTAGCCACTGGCTGCTGGGACACCACCGTGAAGGTGTGGACATCCTGATTACATAAGCACATACATTACATAGTTAATACTTTTTTCCAACAACCCCACCCATTTGTATCCAATTCTTCAATTCTTCAGTTCCATAATGTCAGAGGTATGTCCCGCCCCCCCTCGATCCGTCCCTCAATTCCGTCCCCCGGTGTGCTTTTGCTAGAGGTTTAGTGCTGGTGCCAATCCTCCGCCTCCCAAGCGGCCACACTGTCCATTTTTTGTGTGGATCCCCAGAGACTTTTTATGGAAGACTCCTCGACAGACCCTCGGATGTTACACGGGAACTTTTTATGATTATGAACACGTCCATCTAACTTACTTCTTATATTTAGGTCGAAAGAACGATTAAAATAACTACTACGCAGGAAATCCTAAAGGATGTCGTCCCCGTCGACGCCGGATTTCCCATGAGAAAATGGTCAATTTCCATTTCTCTTATTGACCCTTCGAATCATGAATTACCAGCAAATATCTTTGATAAAGTAACATATCATTTACATCCAACTTTCGTTAATCCAAATCGTTCTGTCAAAAAACCTCCTTTTAGAATAGAAGAACAAGGCTGGGGCGAATTTGACATGGAAATTACTCTTTTTTTAGCCGATAAAGCTGGTGAAAGAAAATTAAAACATGATTTAAATTTTGCTAAAAATAAATATGAAATTACACATAAGATTAAAGTGCCTACAAATAAACCTGGTTTAAATAAATTATTAGCAGAATCTGGTCCTGTTTCTGGTATTAATGATGATTTTGATATTTATGAAAATCAACAACAACATTTCCAACAGCAATCAAATCAACAAGTTCAAGTTCAACAACAACAACCAAAAAAACGAATAAATGATGATTTTACTCCAGTTAAAACTTCAAAAAAACCAAAAACAGTTGCTGAAAATAATATTACTCCTGCTTTAATTAAAGGAACCGTTGATTTAGAAAAATTAGCCCAAGGTTTAACAAAATTAAATGAAGATGATTTAATTGGTGTTGTTCAAATGATTACTGATAATAGAACAAATGAAATGAATATTAAAAATGATGTTGAAGAAGGGGAATTTCATATGGACTTATTTACTTTACCTGATGGTTTATTAAAAAGTTTATGGAATTATGTTAAAAAGCGAGTGGATGTTTAATTATTACATATTATAAACATCTTAAATTTTTTTGTACTTACTTTTAAAACTGGAAAAAGAAATAAAATTCAAAAAAAGAGAAAAAAAAAGGAAATGTATTTTTACTACTTATATTAATATTAATATGTAGTAGTTTATATATATATTATATATATAAATATCTATTTATCTATCTATATTTTTCATATTATTATTAATAAATGATTTGTTGCTTGCAGTTGTGATTTTTTTATATGATGAGAACAAACAATTGCAAAGGAAATGAAACAAAATATTAAGTGTATTAATCTTATTATATAAACAAATAATCTTATAGTTAAGTTAGTTAGTGATGGAACATAATATATGATACATTTATTATTAAGTGCTACAATAACATAAAAGATATATTGTTATAAGTATAACATAAATGATACATCTGTTATTATTAATAAAATTGTATATATAAATATAGTTATGTCAGTCAGATAAGTTTTTTCACAGATCCGAAATACCACTAATATTGAATGAATATTTCTATTTATATGTCTAGATCATAATATCATATGCATTCTCAGAGTTCAGATTTCCATTTAAAAACACCTTTTGATATACTGCTGTCACATCCTATCCTCCTTCCACCCTAGGTGTGAATTCACTCAACTCACATTTCATTATCTTTATTATATACCATGGCGAAGAAATCAACCAGCAGTAAACAAAAGAATACCGAGAAACAGCAGAATGGTAATCAAAATGATAATCAGAATGGAAACAAAGTTGAGGTAGAAGGAGGAGTTGATGACACAAAATTGGAGATTAATGATAATGATAATAGTGACATTATTGGACAATCTCCACAATCCGAAAATGAAAACGAAAATGAAAAGTCTAACGATGTTAAGACTAATGATGGATCTATTATTAAAAATGTAGTCAAAAAAGAAAATGGGAGTGAACATGAGAGTGATAATGGAAAAGAAGTTGAAGATCTAAAACAACAAATTAAACAATTAAAATTACAATTATCAGAATCACAATCGAATTATGAATCAAGAGATTCTCAATATCAATCATTAGTATCTCGACTTTCATCAATGAAAACAGTTTTTACAAAAATGAAAGAATCACAATTAGAAATTGAATCAAAAGAAAATAAAATTCAAAATTTAATCGAAGAAAATGAAGAATTACATTCTCAATTTCAAATTTTACAATCAAATTTTTTAAATAAACAAGATGAAAATGAATCATTAAAAAATGAAATTACACAATTAAATTCAAGATTAAAAACCAATGAAATAATTTATAAAAATGAATTTCAATTAATTAAAAATTCAAATGATGAAATGATTAAAAATTTACAATTAAAAAATGAAGAAATTAATGAATATGAAATAATTATTGATGAATTTAAAACAAATGAGAATGATTTAAAAGATGAAATTTTTGAATATAAAGAAATTATAAAACAACAAGATTTAAATTTATCAAATTTAAATAATAAATTTTTAAATTCAAATGAAGAAATTAATTCATTAAATTTAAAATTTGAAAATTTAAAAATTAATCATGAAAATGATTTAAAATTAAATGATGAAAATTTAATTAAATTAAAAAATGATTTAAAATCAAAAGATTTAAAAATTGAAGAATTAAATTTAAAAATCAAAGAATTAAATAATCAAACAAGTGAATATTTAAGTTTTAAAAAAGATTTAAATGATAAACAATTAATTATTGGAAAATTACGTCATGAAGCAATAATATTAAATGAACATTTAACAAAAGCTTTAAAATTATTAAAGAAAGAATCTGAATCTGAACAAATTGATAAACAATTAATCTCAAATTTATTAATATCTTTTTTACAAATTCCAAGAGGTGATACAAAAAAATTTGAGGTTTTAAGAGTTATTGGGAACTTTTTAAAATGGGGAGAAAATGAAAAAATTCAAGCTGGTTTATCTCATATACCAAAAGATGGTAATAATAATAGAAGACTTACTAGAAGTGAAAGTACGAGTAGTGAAGGTTTTGTTAATATGTGGACTGATTATCTAGAGAGAGAAAGCACGAAGAAGTAGCTTCTTAAACAATTTCAATTAATATTAAAGTGATTGATTGTTGGAATCATTGGTTTATTAAACAACAAACCAACAAGATTAAGATATTTTGTTCATCCTTACTATACATAAGATATAGTATCCTCTACTCATAATTAGACACTCTTGATAATGAGTTTGCACTAGCCCAACTGGTTGTATTTCGAGATGTAGGCTCATATATTTTATTATATAATGAAGTTGTTTTCTATGTACCACATTTGAGAACAAATTAATATATGTTTTTAATTCGCAATATGTTTCCATATGGGGAAAAAACCAGCTTGAGATCTCTTTTTTTTTTGAATAACTTATACTACACTTCAAGTGATATTCTTGGTTTAAAAAGTGGCTGAAAACTATGCAACAAGCGAGACTGAATATTGCTCGATCATGTGGACGAAATTAAGTGTAATCAGTGTGAATAAGGAGTAAATTTCAAATTAATCATATTGACGTTATTATACTTTATAAGTTATATATTAAATCCTAATCAAAATTAAAAAGGTACAGTTATTCCCTCATAATCCAAAAAAGATCCCGAATCTTTAATACTAAGGCCCTCTATAATATTCAACATTGAAGAAGCTGATTCATCGGGAGTTAACCTTTTCAGATTAGCTAATACACCAGTAGTATCTTGCCGGACTGCAGCTCTTGCCATCTCAGTATCTACTAGACCCGGGTGGATAGCAACATAAATATGAACCTTTGATTCTGAAGATAATACTTTCATATAATAATTTAGAGCTGCCTTGGATGCTCCATATGCTGGATATGCATATTTATTTCCAGCAATAGAACCTGCAATACTGGAGATGAAAATAGTTTTAGAGGATACCGAATTTGATAGGAAAGGTTTAAGTGCTCCAACAAGTAAGATTGGTCCAATTGAGTTGACTGAAAATAACTTGCTCAAAGCATAAGCAGGAGTTTCTAATATTGGTCTAGTTTTCTCATCCATCAAACCAGCATTTGAAATTAAAACATCAATTTTATCAGTAAATTTAGAAACTTGATCAGGTAAACTAGCAATACTTTCCTCACTTGAAACATCAAGTTCGACGATCTTGGTGTTTGAATGTTCCTTAGACCATTCTTGTAACTCTGTAGCTTTATCTGGATTTCTTGCAGAAGCAATAACTAAATTATTAGGATCAGAAGATAATTGTTTAATGAAAGAAAATCCAATTCCCCTATTTCCACCCGAAATTAAATAAACTGTTGAAATTGGCATCTTTATTTTATTTAAGGTAGAGAGTAGAATATTTTCCAATGATAAATATTTGTTAAACCCAGTAGACAGGAAGCTTGGAGAAGAACTCTCATAAAATAACTCTCTTCATTCAATTTAATCCTCATATATGCAAGTATATGCAACATACATATGTATAAATTGAGAGAATCCAAAACCATACATCCTTACATCGCAGAAATCAGTGCAATATGGTTAAACAAACAAGAACGAAGTTGAAACCCCAGTCGTATCCCACATACCGCGCCAAAAAACACCAATAACATGGGAAAAACTAAAAATATATTAATATAATATCGGATTTAAAACTGATATTCCAGAAAAATAGTAACCAAAATGGACTTCAGATAGAAATTAATCGATCTAATAGACATTTATGCCAATTAAATTAATTGTTTGACAAAATATTAAAAACAATATATACTTTTTCATAGAATTTAAAGCACTGGATTTCGATCGATATATGATTATATCAATTCTATATGGTGGTCATGATAATATTAATAAGTTATTTTAAATTATATACAGATATATAACTCAATGGAGTATTTATATATGGCATAATGTTTCAAAGCTCATCTCCAATTGCAGGTGAAACAACTCATTGACTATCCACCAGTTTTGTCAATTCCGTTAACATTAATACATCATTCGATACTACTTGATTTATTTATTGCTATAGCCAAAAAAATGCTATAGCCGTGTTTATATTAATCGATCAGAATGATATTCTCAGCAGCATGAGTTTTGTTGTGAAAGAAAAGTTTTTGAAACGGTATAATGGGATTCCTCTAATATTTCAATTCTTTTATCATTGCTGGTTTTGTTCCTTTTACTTTTAATTAATCTTGCAATTTAAACCATATAATTCATACATTTGTAATAGATCGCGATTACCAAAGCTGTTATTCCGTCTGATGATTATTAGTTTCTTCGAACTCTGAGATGTACTTTTCGCGCCATTTTAGTCAAACTAGCTTTCATATTTATTCTAAAGTGTCTCATTCTTCTGATACCATTCAACTGAAAAATATCTTCTTTTTGGAAATTATTTTTACAAAGAGGACAACTATTGGATGACTTTGCCCAAAACTTAATACACGAATCGTGATAAACATGAAGACATGGCTTGAGTACTGAAACAAGTGATTTATCTGTAGGCCATTTTTTAACATCCGAACTTAAATTTAATGGCTCCAAGCAAATTGAACACTCCTCCTCACTTTCAACCCATTTATCGTTATCTTTATGTGTAGATACCGTCATGTTAAATTTATAGTGATAATTTTAGAAAGAAAAAAGGGTAAGATGAAAGAAATGGAGAAGATAAAAAAAGTCGAAGACTTAAGTAACTGTACCCAGCCTATTAGAGTAAGAATACTGAAAAAAAATGATACATAATTAAAAATGTAAAGAAAATACATGTTTGGATGCTGCATAATATTTGCGTTGTGGTTTCTCCTTTAGGCCTTATTCATATGCACTTTGAAGAAGTTGTGATTTTATTCATTATAATTAAATATGTTATTAAAAAATCTATTTCTTATATAAATCATAATTATTTGTATTTCTGTTATTACAATGGATAATTAGTATCCTAATACATTGCAAGTGAATACATGGTGTTTTTATTTCATTTAAATTTAATTTAATTATATATTTAATTATAATGAATAAAATCACAACTTCTTCAAAGTGCATATGAATAAGGCCTAAAGGAGAAACCACAACGCAAATATTATGCAGCATCCAAACATGTATTTTCTTTACATTTTTAATTATGTATCATTTTTTTTCAGTATTCTTACTCTAATAGGCTGGGTACAGTTACTTAAGTCTTCGACTTTTTTTTATCTTCTCCATTTCTTTCACCTTACCCTTTTTTCTTTCTAAAATTATCATTATAAATTTAACATGACGGTATCTACACATAAAGATAACGATAAATGCCCTGAAAGTTATGATGGATTTGATTCCTGTTCTATTTGCTTGGACCCACTGATGTTGAATCCAGATGTTAAAAAATGGCCTACAGATAAACCATTTGTTTCAAGAATTAAGCCATGTCATCATATTTATCACGATTCGTGTATTAAGAAATGGGCACAATACTCCAGAAAATGTCCTATTTGTAGAAGAAAATTCAATGGAAAGCACATTGAACAGTTGGAAAATACTGTTGTCAAAGAAAAGAAATATACTACAATTATGAGACACCTCAAAGTTAATACGAAAGATACTTTTAGTAAATTAACACGAAAGTTACAAAAAAAGGAACAATGATAATCGAGTACCATTATTAAATTATATTTCAATATAAATATAAGGGAATCAACTTTATATCACTTCAAACTTTTATAAGCAACTCTTTCACAACAACAAAACTTATGCTGTTGAGCATATCATCATGATCGATTAATATTCATGCAGCTACAATAATTTCTGGGTCAAGTGACATCGAGTGAACTATCAATGTTTAAAAGCAGATGTTATAGAAAATGTTGGTGGTGAGGAAGTGAGATATATCTAAATAAACTACGATGGTCCAAGAATTAGGGTGGGATTTAATTTAATGAACCTGAATTCGAAGTAGGAGAAAATATATGATATAAATTGCAATTTCAGCGTGTTTAAAATCAGTCAAGTCGTATAGTTTTTATGTATTCATGATTAATAGTTGACATATTCATGTAGCTATAATATACCTAATTTAATTTAGATTTCCATACAATTGCAAACACACGTATTTGAAATGGGCTATTTTATATTAGACTTGAAGTAAATGTATCATCCAATGTAATTGTGCCAATTGTTAAATATAAGCTTATAGAACTATAAAATTTAAAATATACAAACCGAACTGGCTGGGGATCAGCAATTTCTTTTTCATCCTCATCCTTAGAGTCAGGTTCAGGAATAATTCTTGGTGGTGGTGGAGGTTGAGCGTGTGTCTCGAGTGTCTTCCTCTTTATCAGAATTTGCAAGAACCGGAGAAGCTAATGGAGGTGATGGATTGTATGGATTTGGTGCTGAAACAGTAAAGGGATTTTTTTGATTTTAAGCATGATATGTGGACTGATTCATGATCAGAAGATTCTTTTCTTGTTGAGGAGGAAAAGGCCTATTTTCACAAACATAAACTTGAGCAAATTTATTAATTAATAAGAGGAATCTTTACCGGTAAACATGTATGAAGTTCTTCTGGACATTTCTGGCTTGGGTGTACACGGGTATAGGCATTATTACGAGCCGAGAAAAATGGACCCGGCCGGGCTTACAATAAAAGGCGAAATGAGAACTTAATTTTATAAGTTTATATTTAAACTACTTATTATATTTATTATTAACTAATAAGAAGAAGAAAAAAGATAGCTAGATAATCAATTGCAATGTTATGTCTATATTGTAAATGTGATCATTAAAGCGTTTCGAGAAAGCTTGTGGTTAATTTTCAATTGTATTTTTTATGCTATTTTTTACGTTATTGTTGATGATATTAATATTATTTAATCATGAAAATCTCATTTAAACTCTTCTGATCCATAGTGGCTGCTCTTTTCGCAGCGATATACCTCCTTCGAACAGCTAGTCTAGAACTAACAACAGGTCTAGCAGCAGTCAATTGATCATTAGAGTCTGTAGAAGGTGGAGCTGTGATTGTTTTATCATCATTTTCACTTGATAATTTCTTTTCATCTTTGCTCTTCTTATCTTTTTTCTCTTTCTTGTCTTTCTTTGAGTGTTTTTCTTTCTTTTCTTTCTTTTCCATCTTCTCTTTAGGTAGATGATCTTTGTCTTCTTTGGATATATCTTTCTTAGATCCTTTACTTTTGCTTTTCTTCTTATCTAAATCATTCTTTGACGTCTTCTTTTTGTCTTTCTTGTCCTTTGAATGACGCTTTTTTTTAGACTCATCTTCTTGTATTGTATCATTATTACTTATCGTATCTTCTCTTTTTCTCTTCTTTACTTTTTTCGTTTTCTTTTTATCTTTACTTGTATCAGTATTATCATTAACATTATCATTATCATCCTCATCTTTATTCTTTAACTTATTTTCATCCGAATCCCACGTACTTCTTAAAACATCACCTTTAATAAAATTTATGCCCCATTTACCATTAATAAAGTTGTCGATTCTCCTCTTTTCAATACCTTCTTCGATTTCCTCTGCCTTTCCATTTAACTTACCAAGAATTCTTTGAAAAGCATCTAAACCAAAACAATCATCATCGCCATTTCCTTGCTGCTCTTTATGTGTTTTATATCCAATACCAACATTTTCTTCTCGTAATGTAACTCTGATATGTGACGTTATACTCTGACTTGACATGCTATTACCAAGCCCTTGACCAGGTGTCCATCCAAGTTTAGCTAGATGACGATGACCAAATTGTGTTTTATCTAAAATAATGAATAATTAAGATCAAAATGAAATATAATGCTGAGTGGAAAAAACACATACCATTTGACCAAAAGGTATTTCTTGGATCATAAGCAATTCTTGTGTCTTTTTTTGGACCTGATAATCCCATTATTATTTTTATTTTGTTGTTTTTAATGAGTTTCAAATATTTTTCAAATATTTTTCACAGAAACAAAAGTTTAATTTTTTTTTCAAAAATGGGTGGATGTAAGGATGCTCAGCAAAAGGGTAAAACAGATTTGTAACCAATATTTTGTTTATTACCGTTATGACATTTGACTAACACACATGGATATCTATATAAGATGGTGTTATTTACTTTAGTTAGTTTCAACACACACAATGGTTGACTTTGAAGATAATATACATTCGAACAGATTGTCTTTATTCTCTAGGTTGTCCATGGCAAGCACTTCTCTTCAAATGCCAAATAAATCAATTGTATTATGTCTGATTGACACAAAAGTTTCCGAAGTTATCAAAAAAATGAATAAAAAAGATTCAAATTTTGCACTTGTTAAAACAATTGATGGTTCAATTGTTGGTATTATTACAACAAAGGATATTGTTTTTAAAATTATTTCGGAGAATTTGAATTTCAATGAGGTTATTGCAAAAGACATTATGTCTGAGAATATTGATTCTACAACTGATGATAAGCTTATTTTTAATTCTCTTGATAATATGATCCAGAAAAATATTGATTATTTGATTGTTTATAAATCAAATGGTGGTGGGCTAAGCCAAATTTTGGAACCAGCAAAATGCTTATATCATATGGCTAAAGTTATTGAAGATGAAAAGTTATTGGGTTTAAAGGTCAATAAAATTGATCCTGCAACTGATTTAAATGTTGAGATAAGAGAAGATGAAAGTGTCGATGATAGTTATAAAGAGAATGAAAATGGAAATAATTATCAGGCACCGCTACTCCCATCTGCGAAGAAATCGTATCCAAATTTAGACTCAACTATTTTATCGTCCTCATCATCTTCCTCATCTTTATCCAATATAAGTTCATTGAATGCCGAAACTTATTTTATGAATATCATCAGTGAAATTGAAGATCCATTATTATCTAAACTCATGGAATCTATCAATTCCGAAGAGGATAATGAATTGTTTGTATCTTATGTTAATGCTGATGCTAGTCTTATTACAGCAGCACGCATTATGAAAAGAAACAATGTTACTGAGTTGATTGTTAAAGATGGTGGTAGTATCATTGGTTCATGCTCAGCACAAAATTTAATTAATCAAATATTTGAATTTAATCTAGGTCCATTGATTACATCAACTCGTGAAATAATGTCGCTGGAAATACAATCGGTTCCGGATAACCTTCAAATGAATGATTTAATTGATAGAATGTCATTTTGGGATCATGATACTTGGTCAATTTCAAATGATAAAGGAATCCTTATTGGTACAATTAATGCTTTACAATTATCAAAATATTTTATTGACAACATTAAAAAAGTTGAAAAAATTGAAAATACAGGATCAAAAAAGTTTGAACTTTCTTATTCATTTGGTGTTGTTAAAGATATTAAAAATAAAAAACCGATTTTATCAAATAATAAACAAAGATTAAGTATTATGTCAATTCCAACTCCAAGAACAGATAAATTTGGTACCGATGATGTTTTTAACTCAAGATTATCAACAGTTTCAACTACAGGTATTAATCTTAATAATATTGCTGCACCAATTTTTTCAAGAGATTGTGTAACAACAGCAGCTACACCAGGAATTAATAGAGCAAGATTTTCATTAGCAAATCCAAAAGGTTTAATTATTGTTAAATTTCAAACTCCATCTGGTAGAATTCATAGAATAACTCATTCAGTTCTTGATAAGTTTGATATTTTATATGAAAAAATTAAATCAAGATTAAATGGGAAAGATTTAAAAGAACTTTTAAATTTTCCAGTTGGAAATTATCCAAATTTTAAAATAAGTTTTAAGAGACAAGATCAATCATTTGGTAATATTAATGATAATTCTGATTTATCTAAAATAATTAGTGAAATCGATAGAAAATCACCATCAACAGATGATTGTTTAACAATTAAAATATATATTCATAGAGTCGATACACTTCCTTTATTATACGAAAGTAACAGAAGTATCAATAGAAATGATAATATTAATTTAAATGGCTTAAATTTCAAGTTAGGTGGTGTAGTTTGCGCAACGTTGGTTATTGGAGCACTTGGAAGAAACTTATTTGATTTACGTCATTAAAATTGTATATTAGTTAGAATATATAGACTTATTGGATGTAGTATTAAAATTATGATAAATGTGAAAGCATAAATATTTATTAATAGTAATCATATATCTTTGAACGGATTGAGAATATTAGCAGTAAAAATATACTACATACCAGTACTACACAATTATAGATTGGTTCGAAGGAGTGTTGAGATCCTAACTGCGGTGTTTCTAGTTGTTTTTGGCGCCTATCTAGTATCTACTAAATAAAATCAGTATGGAACACTTTTGGGTAGTCTATAAGTAGTCCTGCGACTTTTTGGCGTAACTGGTTCTTGACAATTTAATCCTTAAGCTTTGCTAACTTAGAGACAAATCATGGGTAAAATATATAAAATCCATGGCTAATTGTACACGTATATTTTCAAAGAAATATTCGGCTTAGTTACGTTAATAAAAGATTATGATCCAGTGTATTTCGTAGTAGGAGGCCGGCTGAAGACAACTTTGCTTTACAATTTCTAAGGCTTCATTATAAGAAAACGAAAAGGAGAAGAGATCTCCAACTGATAACTCCAAAGTTTGTATAAAAGTAACCCATAGTATAAATTTATACTTATATGTATCTAAACAAAAAAAAAAAAGGAAGTCACAAGTTCATGAACCAAACAGGTGTGGACAAAAATGTCCATTGTTGTATGAGATTTTGGACATTTTGGTTTGTCATCGAGTCCAAATTCGTTAGTAGTTTCGACAAAATATCCTAAAATATGATTGCAAAAAAATAAATCCGGAACATCTGGGTGTAAACCTCCGGGTATCGGTCAAAAGGTGGAATTCATAACATCCAGAAATGACTTTTTGTGGGACTGATCTCCAAGTTTAATTGAAAAAGTGAGGAGTTTTATGCAGATTGTGTTGTATAAGGCATACATGAATCAAAGTCTTTAACAAAAGACCGTAATGAAATGTCATTTCAAATTCCCGAACTGTTGCTCTCCAAAAATTGATATGGATTGTGATGATGTTGAAAGTATCCCTAAGTCTTCTACAACTAAAGGTTTATTTTGCACATACAAAAGATCCAAATTTTCACACATCTCCTAAATTGTATTAAAGATTGAGCACCAGTACTAAAGAAGAATGATGATTCCTTTACATCTAGCAATGGTTGAAGTTAAAAAACATTTTAATATTTTAACGAAATCAGAGAGAATGCTCAAATGAGGAAATTTATGTCGGAACAACCCACCTCCAACTGAAAATGAAAAAATATACATGTAATCTTCATTTATAGCTTAAAACTTAAAAGCTAAAATGTGAACAAAAGTCTTATGGTATTGTACAATAAATTTATTTTTGTTTGCAACGTGAAGGTTAAATAAATATACCAAAAAGGTCAGAAACTCTTAAATATTATCATAAGTTATTAATAATGGTATCCCTTTAAAAAGTTATCAATTGCAACCTTGAAGACCTATATTTTATAGATTAGCCCTCTGTTTTATCTATTTGTTACAAATTGTCTAGTTTAGAGTAATATAAACGGGAATTTTCACTATTTAAGAAGAAAACAGTTTTTTCAGTACTGTAATACTTGATAAAAACCTTCACATATGATTTTTAAGATTACCGCTGTTCCTCTAAAAGTGGCTAAACAGCGGCAGCCCCATATTATGAGAATTTCATTTTTATATTGCTGTTATAGCAACGGCTGAAATACATATATCCACCTTATATAATTGATATCCTAATACTACAAGCTCTATATGTAAGTTATGTTATTTAGGCCTATACCTATACCTATACCTATATCTAGATCATGAACACTACTTGAAATCGGTGGATGCTAGATACTAGATAGTCAGTAAGTTGGTCCATCTCCAATGACTCTGCATACAGTTATAATCAATAGCAAGCTAATGAAAGAATATGTAGTCGCTTTAATTTAATTTGTCTTATCTGGCGCTTATTGTAAGGATATTTAAATTTGGGTCTTATAATTAATAATTAATTGCAAAAGGATACATTAATGAATCTCAACTATTAGGGCATTCAACGCTCAATTGAACATATTACATTAAAGCCAACATCGCCATATCCATAAATTAATTGAATATATATTCCATAAATATATTTCATATGAGTAAAAATATTAATCAATTATATTCATGTTTTTTAGCCAAAAGCTCATTCTTATTTTGAGATTAATGTACGGCACCATTTAAATTTATACTCGGCGGCCATGCATGTGCTCTCCATTATCAATACAGCAGATATGCATAGGCATCTGGCTTTAAATATATAAAGAATTCCTCGATAAGTTCTCTTTGCTTTTTAACAATTTTCATCAATTGCAATTGCAACTGTCTTTTATCTTCTCATAACTGACAGAAAAATATTTAAAACATGAGAATTCTTTCTTTACCATTGGTATTAGGCTTGACTACTTTAGTCTCTTCTCGTACGATAATTCTTACAAACGATGATGGTTGGGGGGCCAGTAACATCAGAGCAACATATAAAGCACTCAAAGAAGCAGGACACAACGTTTTCATGTCAGCACCATTAAATGATCAATCAGGTACTGGTGGTACATTTATTTTACCAAAGACACTAACATCAGATCAAGATTCAGATTGGGGATTAGTTAAAGCAGGCCAACCATTATACGGTTATGATACTGATGATAATCATATTTGGCATTTTCCAGGTACACCACCTAGTGCCGCCTGTTTTGGACTGGATTATGTTTTACCAAACTTCTTTAGTAACATAACCGTTGATTTAGTGATTGCAGGTCCAAACTTTGGTACAAATTTGGGGCCATTTGTCTTCACATTATCAGGCACAGTTGGTGCAACATATTTTGCTGTTGGAAGAGGTATTCCAGCAATTGCATTTTCAGGTACAAATAAAAGATCATCATATTTAACATTGACAGATGATGAATTGAATCCATCTAATATCTATGCCAAAAAAGTCACTGAAATTGTTAATGCATTATTTGAAAAGGCAGGTGATAATCCAAGAGTTTTACCATTATCAGTTGGATTGAATGTTAATTTACCAGATGTCGGAACAGATTCTAAAATCGGATGTACCAATCCATCTTTCAAATACACAAGAATTACTGGAAGTAGTGCAATAACTGATAAATTGGTTTATAATGCGACAACCGGACTTTTCAAATATGGAGATTATATTTCAGCCGCAACACAAAGTTGTATTAATGGAGATTGTACCTTACCAGATGAGACATCGATACTAAATACTAGAGATTCCTGCGTTGGAAGTATCAGTGCCTTCTCAATCGACTATGATACTCCTACTGAATTAACAAAGACGGTCGAAAATTTGTTATCGGGCGTGTTGTAAGTAATACATATCATAGTAGTAGTTCTAGTGTGCTTACAATAAGCAATCTATTTCATTTAATTTTATGTTGAATGCATACTAATGTTGGTGTCATGATCGGGAATATTAATTAACTGCAGTAAACCTTAAAATATTTGACTCATCACTGCAACTGCAGCCGTTCATTCTAATTCCAAGTAAACAGAGGAAAGTACAAAACGATTTAGCCATTGAAGAGAAGCAATAATCGTCGAAATTATTAAACCACTATCCAAATATATATATATATATATTAGCTAATACTGACATATGTACTTTGTCATTTGATACAAGATTCTTCAGTCATTTCTGTTAAATAGATTTCGTCATTTGAAAATATATTATTTTGTCTCCATTTATTATAAATAAGCTAATTTTATCATTTGAATATTATTTATTTGTGGTACCTTATATTTTCTAGAAACAACAACGACCACATGAACTCTATTTGAGATACCACAAACTTAGGGTAAGATTTTCGATTCTAAGAATGCAACCCCAGAAGTTTCTGTTAGATAAATAATATAAAATTAGATGTAACCGTATATAAACTAGAATCATGCAGAATAAGCCACGGTATTCCCCGTGGCTGTGACTGTTAAGATTTTACGTTGGATAGCAAACATATCGGACCTTTGGTTTTATCAACATACAGTCATGTGATTGATAAACTATTAGACTTAAGCTTGGGTGATAAGATTTAATTACTGGAGTGGCACGTTTCTCATAAGTTATGTGAATCATGTCGGCACCTATGGCACCAAATAAAGGCACCAGTGCAGATAATCAGTGTTAAATTTTTCACTGGAAGGTACTCGAATAGGCATCGTGGAAATATCGATATCGACATTTCCGATGTACCTACTAAGACTTTATATCTTTATTAAATTAAAAGATTTCACTTTTATAGATCAAAACCTGATATTGAATTTTCTACTAAAAGTAACTAGCTAAAAATAACTCTATCAGAACTATGAAGAGTATATTCCATAAGTTTTGGATGTATTAATCCTGGTTTGGCTCCGTCATTGTACAGAGATTGGAAGATCAAGAAACTTCAGAGAAAACGATTGCAAATTCAGCAAGAAATATTTCCTCTAAAATATTTGAGTACCGGTTGATAAATATATCCTTAAAGCTCTTAATTTAAGTTTATAGAAATATAATACAATTTTCAATGCATCTGTGAATGATTTATTAAATGGCGTAGGAATTAGATTTGACATCAACGATCTGGAACTATCATAGACAACGCAATTAATTACCTGCTCAATAAATGAAAGGTAAATGATAAAATAAATTTATTTTTAATGAGTAGTGTGTTAGATGGTTAAAGATACGATGAAATGGAATCGTCTCAATTGAATAAATATTTCATCAGCACATATAATTGTCTTTTGTTCTCTTAGAATGGTATTTAGTTTTCCAGTTTTGCTTACATGGTTGAAAATTCGGATTTTATTGACGATTATATTATGTGCCGTTCTACGAATTGATTTCATCTTGGCGCCTAATTGCTTCACTGATTAAATAATATATTTTTCTCACCAAAATAAATTCTCCATCATGCTTAATAATTAAAACTCATAATCAATTATTGTTTTTCTTATTATTTAAATTTTATTTGTTATCAATTAATTATGATAGTACAATTAGTCTTAATATGTGTACAATAGAATTGGCCCCCAGTTCCTTATTGGTTATAATCCACCATTTATTCAGGAAGTTATACCCAAATTTATTGAATATTCTTAGAAATTTAATTGTAAATTAAGACTGAATGTATAGTGTTCACTTACAATATATTCATACTTCGTGCGTTGTTCGTATACGTATTATTAATATCTAGTGCAATTGGAACTTTATAGTTCTTATCTGAATCTATTCTTTATAATTATCAGTCATCTTTTAAACTTGTTTATCAGCCACCCTATACAGTAGTTAAGCATCTCTATATTATAAGCTCAAGCCTTATACCAAGTTATATCAATATCAACCGTAGTATAGAAAAAGCGAAAGCGGTTGCAGAATCTTTGGTTTAACAGGCGTCGAAATTAAATATGATGACTGAAATATAACTTACAACACCAATTCAGCAATAATAATTAGTATTAAAATGTTGTGTTCAGATCAAATTGTTGGGAGTGCTACAACGCTATATTTGTTCGGTTCTAACGGGGTTCGGTGATAGACGGGGTTACATGGAGGATGCTTTTGCGATGAATCCGCTATAAAACTAGGCACAATAGTACATTCTTAATCTTTAAATATTACTACTTTCATTAATTATAAATATTTATTAATCACAAACTCGCTTGATTGGTTTTAATTTCTTATTCAAATAAATCCTCTTTTCGTTTTGAAAAAAAATAAAAACCGTCATGAAACCTTATAACCCATTAAGGTTAATCACAGGTTCTTCCATACCACCTAAGCCAGAGGTTAAAAAGCCTTTTCCTTTAATACATGCTTCTATATTATCGAGGCTCTTTTTTTCTTGGTTGTTTCCAATATTAAAAGTTGGTTATCTACGAGATTTGGAGAATTATGATTTATGGGACATGGAAGGGAAGTTTTCCATTGAAGAAATGACTGAGAGCTTTAATATCAATCTTGAAAAACGGAGAATAAGATCGAATACAAATAAAGAAGAAGAAGAGGATGGTAGAACAAAATTTGAATATCCCAAAAATGCAGTTTTATTAGCTTTAAATGATACATTCAAAAAAGATTATTGGTTAGCTGGTTTTTATAAAGTTATATGCGATGTAACAATGGCAACTACTCCTTTGCTGTCAAAACAATTAATCAGATTCGTACAGAAAAGGGCTTTTCCAAATTCTCCTCCAATTGGTCATGGTGTTGGATATGCAATTGGTCTCGTTTTAATGTTATTAGTTAACACCTTTGCATTAAATCATTTCTTCTTCAATGCCATGTTAACAGGATTCAGAGTAAAAGGTTTATTAACAAATGTTATATATCGAAAAGCTTTCAAATTAAGTTTAAAATCAAAGAATGAATTTCCAACAGGTAAAATAACTTCATTAATGGGAGCTGATTTATCTAGGATTGATTTAGCTGTTGGATTTTTCCATTTCAATTGGACTTTCCCAATAACAATGATAATAGCTATTGTTATTTTAATAGTTAATCTTGGACCTGCTGCTTTAGCGGGTATTGCAATTGTATTTTTAGGATTGTTTGGTGTATTTGGGGGATCAAGATATTTCGCTATTTTTAGAAGAAGAACAAATATTTTTACAGATAAAAGAGTATCAGCTATGCAAGAAATTTTAAATTCAATGAAAATGATTAAATTTTATGCTTGGGAAACTGCTTATGAAAAAATTATTTCTCAAATAAGGAAAAAAGAAACAAATTCAATTTTAAAGGCTTTAGCGTTAAGAAATACTATTAATGCAATTGGTGTAACCATCCCAACAATTTCTTCAATGGTTGCATTTTTAGTAATGTATGCAGCAGGTAGAAATATGGACTCTGCAAATATTTTTTCTTCGTTATCATTATTTAATGTCCTTAGATTACCATTAATGTTATTACCTCTTGGGTTATCTTCATCAATTGATGCATATATTGCATTAGGTCGAGTCCAGGGATTCTTATCAGCGGAAGAAGTTGCAAATGATACAAGTCATGTTGAACCTGGATCTCTTGGAGATGTTGCCATTGAAATACTAGATGGAGAATTTCAATGGGAAAAAGTATTTAGTCATGATCAAAAGGATGAAGAAGATAACGATGATGACGATGACGACGATGATGATGATGATGAAATCGAAACTCATGTTGATGATAAAGCGATCCAAAAAATTGACGATGAAGAAAAACAAACTTTTAATATAGATAAATCTCAATCACCAGATATTTCTGAAAAGGCTGGAACATTTGATACAAATAATGGAGCCACAGATGATGGGAATAATTTAGAAGTTCCAAATTTCGCTAAGCTTACAGATATTAATTTTAGTATTAAAAAAGGTGAATTTGTTGTTATAACTGGTATGATAGGTTCTGGAAAGAGTTCTTTATTATCTGCAATAGCAGGTGTTATGAAGAAAACTCAAGGATCCTTACAAATTGATGGCTCATTGGTTTTTTGTTCTCAACCATGGATTCAAAATACAACATTGAAAAATAATATTATTTTTGGTTCAGAATATGATGAAGAATTATATCAAACGGTAATTGATGTTTGTTCATTACAATCAGATTTAGATCTTTTACCTGCTGGTGATCAAACTGAAATTGGAGAACGTGGTATAACTTTATCAGGTGGACAAAAATCCAGAATCAATCTTGCAAGATCAGTTTATTCGAATAGAGATATCATTTTATTAGATGATGTTTTGTCAGCAGTGGATGCGAGAGTCGGTAGATCGATTATGGATAAATGTATTTTAGGATTATTGAATAAAAAAACAAGAATGTTAGCAACACATCAATTGTCGTTAATTGGATCGGCAGATAGAATTATATTCTTAAAGAATTCTACTAGTAGTATTGAAATTGGTACATTTGATGAATTATCTAATACATGTCCAGAATTTGTTCAACTGATGGAATATAGTAGTGAAACCAATAAAACGATTAAAGATGAGGATATCGAAGGAGATGGAGATGAAATAAAAAATGAAGATATCTTATCAACAAAAGAAATTGAAGAACTTGAACTCATTAAAACCCAAACATTAGCAACGCTTAAAGATGAAGCTGATGGAAAAATTATGAGGAATGAAGAAAGAGGTTCAGAAGGTGGTATACCTCTTAGAGTTTATTATGATTATATCAACCTTGGTAGTAAAACTTTAGGAATTGGTATATTTCCAATATTTATTTTATTAGTTATCCTCGGAACTTTTGTACAAATATTTTCTACAGTATGGATGAGTTATTGGATCGTTGATAAATTTCATCGTAATGAAGGTTTTTATATTGGATTATATGTAATGTTTGGATTTTTAACAGGAATTGTTGTTTTCATTACATTTGGTGTTTTATCTTATGTTGCAAATAGATCTGGATTGAAGTTATATAATATGGCAGCAAAAAATATTTTATCAACACCAATGTATTTCATTGATACAACACCAATAGGTCGAATTTTAAATCGTTTTACCAAAGATACAGATACAATTGATAATGAGATGACTGAACAATTAAGGATATTCACAACTTCTTCTGGGCTAGTTAGTGGGATTATAATTCTATGTGCAATTTATTTACCATGGTTTTTAATTTGTATCCCCCCACTTGGATTTGTAATTTGGTGTATTTTAACTCTTTATCAAAATGCTTCAATAGATGTTAAAAGACTTGAAGCATTAAATCGGTCAGTTGTTTATTCAAATTTTAACGAATCATTGAATGGTATGACAACAATTAAAGGATATCAAGGTGAAAATAGATTTTTACGAAAGAATGAGGTATTTATTAATCAAATGAATTCTGCTTATTTTTTAACAGCTGCAAGTCAAAGATGGTTATCATTAAGACTTGATTTCGCAGCTGCATCGCTTGCTTTGATTGTTATAATGTTATGTATTACTGGACAATTTAAAATTAATGCTTCAGATACTGGTGTTGTTATATCTTATATTATTCAAATTGCARRTAYKCTTTCTSTTGTTACTAGATCAATGACAATGATTGAAAATAATATGAATGCAGTTGAAAGAATGCATCATTATGCATTTGATCTTCCCCATGAAGCACCATATTATATTGAAGAAACTACACCTCAAGCAGTTTGGGGACGAGAAGGACGAATCGAGTTCAATCATGTTTCCATGGCATATCGTGAAGGATTACCTAATGTTTTACATGATGTTTCGTTTAAAATTGCATCAGGAGAAAAGATTGGTATTTGTGGACGAACAGGAGCCGGGAAATCTAGTATTATGACAGCTCTATACCGAATAGTGGAATTAAATGGTGGATCAATCTTAATTGATGATATTGATGTTTCAACTATTGGGTTGCATGATCTACGATCAAGACTCTCTATTATTCCACAAGATCCTGTATTATTTCAAGGGACCATTCGAAAGAATTTAGATCCTTTTAACTTAGTTGGAGATGACGAATTATGGGATGCGTTAAGAAGGAGTTGGTTAATCGATGAACAAGATTTACCGACAGTTAAAGCACAAATATTTGAACCAGAATCAAACAATAATTCAATGAATTTACATAAATTTCATTTGGATCAACTAGTTGAAGATGAAGGATCTAATTTCAGTCTTGGAGAAAGACAATTATTAGCATTAGCGCGAGCATTAGTTCGAAATTCTAAAATCTTAATTCTTGATGAAGCTACATCAAGTGTTGATTATGAAACAGATCATAAAATTCAAACAACAATTGTGAAAGAATTCAGCAACTGTTCTATTTTATGTATTGCACATCGATTGAAAA
>BCKZ01000003.1:979473-1052850 GCA_001600815.1 Alloascoidea hylecoeti
TGCCGAATTTGATGAACCTAAGAATCTATTTGACCAGAAAGATTCTATTTTCCGAGAAATGTGTAATAGATCAGGAATATCAGAGGAAGATTTTGTTACTACTGCTAATTTATAAATGAATCACGATCATGATGATTTAATTAATGAACTAATAAATTAACTAATATAAATAATATTGCATGTATATCTCCAGCTTTGACTATCGGGATTAATTAATTTAAAGTACTGTATATAAATATTAGCAGATGGATATAATAAACACGTATAGCTATTAATTTATAAATAATATAAAATGATAACTGAAAAGAAGGAATGATAAGAATTTATTACATTGCTCAATAATTTAGTTTTGAGATATTGTATGGTCGTTAAACGTACTTTTGATTATAAGCGTAACCCTTGGTTATCGATTGAAATTTTTATTGGCATTAGTGAGATACTATTAGAGTGGTGTTACATATTTGTTTTTCTTTGATTATCTATACTAGATTGGTGTCTCAATGAATTTCTACAATGGTACCAAAATACTAATTATTAGGATATTTAAAGACTGAATATTCCCATTTATATTAGATTAACCGAGATTATAATTATTATAATCATCAATAATCCTTCTGGCAATTCAGCCCAATTAACTTTAAATTTCTTATTAACCCTATGGTTTCTCGTAATTGTAGTATATTTCTTTTCTTTATTCTTCAACTGTTTAATACTTTTCAACTGCATAATATCCTCTATATTGAATTTTCCTCTGCAAAGAGGACAAATATTAGATGATCGTGCCCAAGACTTAATACACGAATCGTGATAAGCATGAAGACATGGCTTAATTTTTGAAACTGACGGTATAACTGTAGATATTTTCTTAGCATCCGGATTTAAATTTAATGATTCCAAGCAAATAGAACAGTGTTCAAGTTCATAAACACTTTCAACACATTTATCATTATGTTTATTTTTGAATATCATTTTAAATTTTTAATGAAAGCAAAGGAAAAGGAAAACGTGGAAAACTTAAGGAACTGTACTTTACCTATAAGAGTAGGGGATTGTAATTTATATGAAAAAAAAAGATACATAATTTAAAATGATCAAATATAGAAAGTTTAAGAAATTTACGATATATGCACATCCATTTTATTGTCTATGTATGTGGTCCATTGCTATTGTAGCTTCTTTTGGCGGAAGTCTTTTGAATATTCTGACGAGAATCATTTTTATTGTAAGGTATTTTAGTCCAGATGGTCGAATATTAGCTCAAGGGGTCGTCAAATAATTTGTGTGACGATTAGTCTAAAATTTTGTTGTGTCATGTGGTCGAATGATACTACATGCAAATAGTTTCTCAACAGTAGAACTTATAGGTCGATGAGTGACCTTTATTCACCCAAAATACTGTAGGCCTATATCATGGTTTTATTAATACAAAAAATTTGTTCGATCAGAAATTTGATTGATTTTTGTTTTCCTTCTTATAATCATAACCATTCGCAGGGCTCATATCCTGTTAAGTTGAATACAAACGGATAGAGAAAGATAAAGTGTATAAGTCAGTTATGTGGCATCACCCTTTTCTTTATAGATTAGAATTTGGGGTCTCTAGACTCATAAGGTGAGAAATATAAGGGGCATAAAAGGTTGGTATATCTTAAAGGTTTAGAGATACGCGCTTATAAGCCTGATAGTGTATCGGTATAAGCTATAAGGTTATATGCTTACCTGGATTGACATATGGTGCCATCCATCGAAATTGACCTGTAAATTTCCTGCGCGGTAACTGCACATATGATGATTACTTGTACGGGTTATGTGCATATGCAAATATACTATATACAGTACTATGCAAGTATCTGTGTGAATATTATAAAGCATTAAATAAAGTGTTGGATATCTAGACTGTTCGAAGACGCAAATAATATAGGAGAATCTTATACTCTTCACAAAAACCCATTTCAACTTACCAGAGTGATGAAATTGGACTCAACCGTTTCATATACCAACTTTTTTGTATCATGTGCAGCTGTGTGTGTAAATATTAAACACCGACATTTACAACCTTTTAAGTTACAACAGTATATAAGATAATAAAAGCAAACATATTCCACCTCTTTTTCTTCACCTCACTGCTGCTCTAACGAAAAAGAAAAAAGTTTTTGTTTGAAGTTTTCGAAATCGCATCCATACTTTAATTTATTGTCTATACCTGATATTCACAGAAAATGACTCGTGAATCAGTTATATCTGCAAGAAAGCTCATCATCGTCAAGTCCTAATGTGTCAAAGCTTGATTCTTCCACCCAAACCGAAATTGAAGAAAATAACATAGATGAAATAGAACACATTGAATCTCTTATCAACGACTTGCAGTCAGATGATGAAGATAACGATGGTACTGACATGGTTTGCTTGGATTATTATTTTTGCCTTATTGATCCTTAATGCTGTTGTTAGATTTTTCCAGGAATTTCAGGCTATTAATATTAACACCGTTAAAGCTTTGAAAATCATTGGCTACTAATGCCATAGTAATCCGTAATGGTAAGTTAGTTGAAATCGAAGCAATAAATGTTGTCCCATGAGATATCTTAAAATTGGAAGAAGGAACTGTCATTCCAGCAGATGGTAGAATTATCAGTGAAAGAGCTACAAATTGACGAATCTATAATCACTGCGAATTCGGTTGTTCGACATCGACATCAACACAGGTAGCCGAATATTTAGCTCATCATATCGCCGATATTTATTCCGGGTCCGGGTCTTCAGATTATAGACTCACGTAACTGTAATAACTCTGAAAGTGGACGGAATTAAGTGGAATAACTGCATATTTTGTTGCTTGCGGCTTACTACAAATTATGCGGGGGACTTAATACATTATAGGCGTATTGACATTTATTTACTATATACACATTATAAATAAATTCTGTATTTTCTGTGGTCTGTTATACAGGTTTTTAGTTAATTTCGGAATTTAGAGCATCATTTATTTTCTTTTTTATACTATAGCTAAAATAATGATTTTAACTCTTAAGCTTTGGCGTCTATTAATTATTATCTAAATATTATTATAGCATTCAAATAGAAATAATATAAGTTATTGTTTAAGATATATTCATTGTACTAATTGGTAGTAGCATGTTAACATACTATTGTATTGTTAACAGGTTAAAGGCTGATTGATGGCATAAAGTGATATACCATATCAAAGATTAATTATATAATTAAAACTTACCTATAATTATGTGTTTTAAAAGCACTAAACTAATAAAGGAATTTAAATAGCTCATCAAAGTTACCCTGATTCTATTAAATATCAATAAATTGCTATATATTTCCATATAAGCAACTTAATTGTATAATGAAAGACTAGACCAAAATAGAAAGTGCGTGGAAACACTAAACCAAAATAGAAAGTGCAGTGAAATACTAGTTAAAAGTGAAAAGTTTGCTCACTGAACTTTTCTTTAAGAATATAAATAAGAGTTTCATTTTAAATTGTGAATCAATATCCTATTGAAACAATTGGGTATTAAAAAAAATTAGTGATTATAATTAGGAGTAGAGGCTGCAAACGATGTCAACCATCAAAGCTTATAATCCATTAAGGGTCGTGACTGGTTCTGCGATACCACCAGTACCAGTTGCTAAGAATCCATTTCCTTTAATACAAGCTTCTATATTATCGAGGCTCTTTTTTTCTTGGTTATTTCCAGTCTTAAAAGTTGGTTATTTACGAGATTTGGAGAATTATGATTTATGGGATATGGAAGGAAAGTATTCCATTGAAGAAATGACTGAGAGTTTCAAGAAGAATCTTGAAAAACGAAGGATAAAATCAAATGGAAATGAAGAAGATGATAGAACAAAATTTGTTTATCCTGAAAATGCAGTTTTATTAGCTTTAAATGATACATTCAAAAAAGATTATTGGTTAGCTGGTTTTTATAAAGTTATAAGTGATGTAACAATGGCAACAGCTCCTTTGCTAACAAAAGAATTAATCAGATTTGTACAGAAAAGAGCTTTTCCAAATTCTCCTCCAATTGGTCATGGTGTTGGATATGCAATTGGTTTGGTTTTAATGATGATTATTAATGCTTTCGCCTTAAATCATTTCTTCTTCAATGCCATGTTAACAGGATTCAGAGTAAAAGGTTTATTAACAAATGTTATATATCGAAAAGCTTTCAAATTAAGTTTAAAATCAAAGAATGAATTTCCAACAGGTAAAATAACTTCATTAATGGGAGCTGATTTATCTAGGATTGATTTAGCTGTTGGATTTTTCCATTTCAATTGGACTTTCCCTATTACACTGGCGATTTGTATTGGTTTATTGTGCCACAATATTGGACCAGCTGCTTTGGCTGGTATTGCAATTGTCTTGCTTGGATTGTTTGGTGTATTTCGTGGATCAAGATATTTTGGTGTTTTTAGAAGGAAAACCAACTTTTTTACAGATAAAAGAGTATCAGCTATGCAAGAAATTTTAAATTCAATGAAAATGATTAAATTTTATGCTTGGGAAACTGCTTATGAAAAAATTATTTCTCAAATAAGGAAAAAAGAAACAAATTCAATTTTAAARKCTTTAGCGTTAAGAAATACTATTAATGCAATTGGYGTWACYATMCCMACARTTTCTTCAATGGTTGCATTTTTAGTAATGTATGCAGCAGGTAGAAATATGGAMTCTGCAAATATTTTTTCTTCGTTATCATTATTTAATGTCCTTAGATTACCATTWATGTTATTACCTCTTGGGTTATCTTCATCAATTGATGCATATATTGCWYTARSTCGAGTSCAGGRATTCTTATCAGCRGAAGAAGTTGCAGATGATACAAGTCATGTTGAAGCTGGATCTCTTGGAGATGTTGCTATTGAAATACTAGATGGAGAATTTCAATGGGAAAAAGTATTTAGTCATGATCAAAAGGATGAAGAAGATAACGATGATGACGATGATGACGATGATGAAAACGAAACTCATGTTGATGATAAAGCGATCCAAATAATTGACGATGAAGAAAAACAAACTTTTAATATAGATAAATCTCAATCACCAGATATTTCTGAAAAGGCTGGAACATTTGATACAAATAATGGAGCCACAGATGATGGGAATAATTTAGAAGTTCCAAATTTCGCTAAGCTTACAGATATTAATTTTAGTATTAAAAAAGGTGAATTTGTTGTTATAACTGGTATGATAGGTTCTGGAAAGAGTTCTTTATTATCTGCAATAGCAGGTGTTATGAAGAAAACTCAAGGTTCTTTAAAGATTGATGGCTCATTAGTTTCTTGTTCTCAACCATGGATTCAAAATACAACTTTAAAAGAAAATATTATTTTTGGTTCAGAATATGATGAAGAATTATATCAAACRGTAATTGATGTTTGTTCATTACAATCAGATTTAGATCTTTTACCTGCTGGTGATCAAACTGAAATTGGRGAACGTGGTATAACATTATCAGGTGGACAAAAGTCTAGAATCAATCTTGCAAGATCAGTTTATTCGAATAGAGATATCATTTTATTAGATGATGTTTTGTCAGCAGTGGATGCCAGAGTCGGTAGATCGATTATGGATAAATGTATTTTAGGRTTAWTGARTRRYAAAACAAGAATSTTAGCAACACATCARTTRTCGTTAATTGGATCGGCAGATAGAATYATWTTCTTAAAGAATTCTACTAGTAGTATTGAAATTGGTACATTTGATGAATTATCTAATACATGTCCAGAATTTGTTCAACTGATGGAATATAGTAGTGAAACCAATAGAACAAGTGGCAATGAAGATGAGGATATGATTATCGATGAAGATAAAGATATATTATCAATGAAGGAAACTGAAGAGCTTGAGCTCAGAAAAACACAAACACTGGCAACACTTAAAAATGAAGCGGATGGAAGGATCATGCGGAATGAAGAAAGAGGTTCAGAAGGTGGTATACCTCTTAGAGTTTATTATGATTATATCAACCTTGGTAGTAAAACTTTCGGATTTGCTGTATTACCAATATTTGTTTTATTAGTCATAATCGGTACTTTTGTACAAATATTTTCTACAGTATGGATGAGTTATTGGATCGTTGATAAATTTCATCGTAATGAAGGTTTTTATATTGGTTTATTCATAATGTTTAGTTTGCTGGCGGGTATCATTGTCTTTATCACTTTTGGCGTCTTGTCTTATGCTGCAAACAGATCTGGATTGAAGTTATATAATATGGCAGCAAAGAACATCTTATCAGCACCAATGTATTTCATTGATACAACACCAATAGGTCGAATTTTAAATCGTTTTACCAAAGATACAGATACAATTGATAATGAAATGATTGAACAATTAAGGATATTCACAAATACATCTGGGTTGGTTATTGGAATCATAATTCTATGTGCAATTTATTTACCATGGTTTTTAATTTGTATTCCCCCACTTGGATTTGTAATTTGGTGTATTTTAACTCTTTATCAAAATGCTTCAATAGATGTTAAAAGACTTGAAGCATTAAATCGGTCAGTTGTTTATTCAAATTTTAACGAATCATTGAATGGTATGACAACAATTAAAGGATATCAAGGTGAAAATAGATTTTTACGAAAGAATGAAGTACTTGTTAATCAGATGAATTCTGCTTATTTTTTAACAGCTGCAARTCAAAGATGGTTATCAYTAAGACTTGATWTYRCAGCTGCATCGCTTGCTTTGATTGTTATAATGTTATGTATYACTGGACAATTTAAAATTAATGCTTCAGATACTGGTGTTGTTATATCTTATATTRTTCARATTGCARRTATGCTKTCTSTWGTTACTAGATCAATGACAATGATTGAAAATAATATGAATGCAGTTGAAAGAATGCACCATTATGCATTTGATCTTCCCCATGAAGCACCATATTATATTGAAGAAACTACACCTCAAGCAGTTTGGGGACGAGAAGGACGAATCGAGTTCAATCATGTTTCCATGGCATATCGTGAAGGATTACCTAATGTTTTACATGATGTTTCGTTTAAAATTGCATCAGGAGAAAAGATTGGTATTTGTGGACGAACAGGAGCCGGGAAATCTAGTATTATGACAGCTCTATACCGAATAGTGGAATTAAATGGTGGATCAATCTTAATTGATGATATTGATGTTTCAACTATTGGGTTRCATGATCTACGATCAAGACTCTCTATTATTCCACAAGATCCTGTATTATTTCAAGGGACCATTCGAAAGAATTTAGATCCTTTTAACTTAGTTGGAGAYGACGAATTATGGGATGCGTTAAGAAGGAGTTGGTTAATCGATGAACAAGATTTACCGACAGTTAAAGCACAAATATTTGAACCAGAATCAAACAATAATTCAATGAATTTACATAAATTTCATTTGGATCAACTAGTTGAAGATGAAGGATCTAATTTCAGTCTTGGAGAAAGACAATTATTAGCATTAGCGCGAGCATTAGTTCGAAATTCTAAAATCTTAATTCTTGATGAAGCTACATCAAGTGTTGATTATGAAACAGATCATAAAATTCAAACAACAATTGTGAAAGAATTCAGCAACTGTTCTATTTTATGTATTGCACATCGATTGAAAACCATTATAAATTATGACAAAATTTTAGTATTAGATGCTGGTAAGATTGCCGAATTTGATGAACCTAAGAATCTATTTGACCAGAAAGATTCTATTTTCCGAGAAATGTGTAATAGATCAGGAATATCAGAGGAAGATTTTGATACTGATATTTAAATTAATTACAATCATGGTAGTTTAAAACGCTAATTAATGAATTAATGTAAAGAATATTGTATAGCTATAAGATACCACATAGCCATTGTTTAATATTGTTATTACTAAAAAGGTATATTATTAAATGAGAGATTTTAGTAGAGCTATAACTAAGGGCTAGGGATTATATACCTATTTATATTAAGACTACTCTCTCCATATTGACCATCCCACGATTCGATTTATAACTATTTTAGAATCTAGACTAGTAACATATTAAATAATACGTTCAGTACAATTGATCTTTTATTAGCATATTTTTAGGCTAATTAATTATAATGAAAGTAGATGTGTAGCATTTGCAAAGATTCATCTTGTAATCGAAAATTACTTCCAGATTTGCCGAATATTTAAGCTCTGTTCCGATGCAAGACTTGACGGGATGTTCCAATATTTACTCAATATAGTACTTTTGGAGCTTCTTCATATACACGTAATAGTGGTGTTTAGAGGGCGAAATTAAGTTACATTTAATACTTGAATTTACGACGCGGGCTAATAACACCCCAAACCTCCAAACTTTTCTCCAACATAAGAAAATATGAATATGGAAATCGATCAGGACAATAATAATAATGATGATACTGAAGCTGATACTGTAATGGAAATTGATATGGAAAATGGTACACAATATATAGAACGTGATTATTTATTGACAAATGGTTCTGTTGATACAAATGAAGTAGCAAATATGACAACTGAAAATAATAATTTTCAACACGAAAATATACCCATAGATAGACCTCCTATCTTCAAACCCAAATTCATTATTGAAGATGCTCATAATGAAGCGATAACAAGTGTTAAATTAAGCCCAGATAATCGATGGATAGCAAGTTGTTGTATGTTTTTTTTTCAAGATTTCAAGATTTCAAGATTTTTGAAGGAATACTAATGGTTTCTTTTCCATAGCCACTGATAAGACAATAAAAATATGGGATGCTAAAACTTGTGAATTTGATTATAGTTTCCAAGGTCATCTAAGAGGAATTTCAGATATAGCATGGGCCCCTGATTCAGCTACAATTGCATCTGCTTCTGATGATATGACTGTTCGAATTTGGAGTTTGATAAATGTATGAATTGTATGATTTCTAATTTATATCTATGATTCTAACAGAGTTTATTAAATATAGGGTACATGTATCCGAACACTAAGAGGTCATACATATCATGTTTTATGTGTTCAATTCAATTATAAAGGAAATCTTTTAATTTCAGGTAGTAGTGATGAAGCAATTAGAATATGGGATGTCAAAAGAGGTAAATGTTTAAAGACTTTATCTGCACATTCTGATCCTATATCCTCGATCGATTTTTGTTGGGATGGTACAATGATCGTATCTGGTAGCTATGATGGATTAATGTATGTATTACAATTTACAAAGGTAATACGTTTTGATACTAATATTTGATATAGTCGTTTATTTGATACATCAACAGGCCAATGTTTAAAAACCCTTATTGTTAATGGTGAATCATCAGCAGTTTCATGGGTTTGTTTCACGCCAAATGCAAAATATGTATTATCAAGTACATTAGATAACACAATTCGTTTATGGGATTATATGAATAATAGAGTTGTTAAAACATATCGAAGAACACCTACATATCTTCAAAATGGAACAGATGCGGATACAATAACTACCAATGGTGATACAAAAGAAAATTCGAATAATAAGGGAAAATACTGTTGTGGAATAAAATTCCTTATAAGAGGAACACAGACAATGGTGTAAGTTCCGTCCTAATATTTAAGATTTAAATTATAACTAACATTAATTATTTCAGTGTGTCTGGATCTGATTCCGGTGATATTTATATTTGGGATACCCAATCAAAGCAATTAATAACAACATTAAAAGGACATACGGATGCTTCGTTACAAGTTGATGTCTCTAAAGATGGAAGATGGCTTATTTCTGGAAGTTTGGATGGTTCAATAAGAATTTGGGAAGTCTTGTAAATAGTGCTGAAATATACTTAATGTAAACCGTGTCTGCGTATATATCAGAACAATCTCACTGGCCTCTTTATACTTGGCCACTATTGTAATCATCAATCCACCATTTGGATTTCTTGTTAGGATTTTAAGGATAAATTCACGACAAGACTGATTAAATATTCAAAAGACAATGCTTCAATTGCAATATCATAATCTTTTGTTACAATCAATCTTAACTGAAAGATTGGCACCTGATGCGACTCCGGTTTTATTAGACCAACTTATTTCTGATTTTGATAAAGTAACCGTTCATGTCTCAACCCCTGACAGAGATGCTAGAAACAAAATTTTAATCTCTCTATATATCAAATGTTTCAATGATTTAGAAAGATATGGTGCTAGAGAGGTATTAAGTAGAGAATATGGAGACCTTGAAGTGAATCCACCAGAAAGTGGCTATGATTTTTCAATACTTTTAGATGTTGATACACTTTCAGAAGATATTGAAATCCGTAATGCATTAATTGATAAGATTTCTTTAATAAAAAGAAATGCATTAGCTGGACCATTTGAAGAAGCATTTGCTAAATTTGATGAATTGAATGCTGATGCAAAACAAAAAGGACTGGAATTATATGCACCAGAAGATTCAAAAGCTGAAGTTATGGCAATTCATTATCGTGATGAAGAATCAATTTTTATTAAACCATCTCATGATCGTGTAACTGTTATTTTTTCAACAGTTTTTAAGGATGAGACTGATAAAGTGTTTGGTAAAGTGTTTTTACAGGTATGTTTATTATATTTATATTTTGTTATATTGGAAGCAATATCTAATTGAATCTGATTTAGGAATTCGTCGACGCTCGTAGAAGAGCTATTCAAAATGCGCCACAAGTTTTATATTCTCCAAAAGAACCTCCATTAGAAATCCGAAACTTACCGGGATTAAGACATTCTGATGATATTGCCTATGTTACCTTTGTTTTGTTCCCACGTCATTTGGCCCCACAAAGAAGAGAAACTTGTATCAGCCATATTCAAGTATTCCGAGACTATTTCCATTATCACATCAAGTGTTCCAAAGCTTATATGCACACCAGAATGAGATTCCGTGTTACTGAGTTCTTAAAAGTACTGAACAGAGCTAAACCAGAAGGTGAAGAAAAGGAAAGAAAAACTGCTACTGGTAGAAGATTTGAAGTGCGCACTTAAATGTTTACATGTTTATATAGCTTAGGGTAGTTTTTAATAATATGTCCGCACACACATTCAAAAAAAAAAACAATATAAATACTCCATCTCTTTGGATTCTTCTCTTCTTCTTCCATACACTTTTTAAATCATTTCCCTTCCAGGTCTCTCCTTTTTTCTGACTATAACCCCCAGACAGAATGAAGTTGTTTACTCTTGTCGTCTCAAGCATCGCTCTTGCCTCTTCCGCTTATGGCGCTATTCACAAGGCCTCAATGCAAAAGATTCCCCTATCCGAACAATTGAAGGACTCCACATTCGCTGACCATGTCATGCACTTGAATAACAAATACCGCCAACTTTTCAACAGCAAGTCTGGATACAAAGAACAAGTGCCATTGTTACATGTGGAAGGTGGTCATCAAGTACCTTTAACCAATTATTTAAACGCTCAATATTTTACTGAGATTGGACTAGGTACCCCAGAACAAAAATTTAAAGTCATTTTGGATACTGGTTCTTCTAATTTATGGGTTCCAAGTTCAAAGTGTTCTTCAATTGCCTGTTATTTACATAGAAAATATGAATCTAAGGAATCAAGTTCATTCAAGAAAAATGGTACGAAATTTGCAATTGAGTATGGATCTGGCTCTCTTTCTGGTTTTATTTCCCAAGATACATTAACTATTGGTGACTTGAATATTACAAAACAGGACTTTGCTGAAGCCACTCAAGAACCAGGTCTTGCGTTTGCCTTTGGAAAGTTCGATGGTATTTTGGGTCTTGCTTATGATACCATTTCAGTCAATCAAGTTGTGCCTCCAATTTATAATGCTATTAGTCAAGGTTTACTCGATGAACCTAAATTTGCATTCTATTTAGGTGATTCGGGTAAATCTAGTGATGGAGGTGTTGCTACTTTTGGTGGAATTGATAACGCATATTTTACTGGTAATTTGGTAAACTTGCCTGTTCTAAGAAAAGCCTATTGGGAAGTTGCATTCGACTCCCTTACTTTAGGAAATGAAACCGCTGAATTACAAAATACTGGTGCTGTTATTGATACTGGTACTTCTCTTTTAACTTTCCCAACAGGTCTTGCTGATATTTTGAATAGTGAAATTGGTGCTAAAAAGAGTTGGTCAGGACAATATACAATTAATTGTGATGCTAGAGATAATCTTCCAGATTTAACTTTAACACTTGCTGGTTATAACTTTACTATTGGCCCTCATGATTATATTCTTGAATTATCTGGTTCTTGTATTTCAGCATTTACTCCTATGGATTTCCCTGGACCTGTTGGACCAATAGCTATTTTAGGTGACGCTTTTTTGCGTAGATTTTATTCTGTTTATGATATTGGTAAGAATACTGTTAGTTTGGGTAAAGCGGTTTAAAAGAAGTATATATTTGCTTTATAATGATAATGATAAGATAACGGTAAAATGATGAATGATGATGATGATAATAATAATGATAATTGTTTTAATTTGCTATTAATGTAGGATCTATAATTTAATTTAAAAATTTAATTTAATTTAATAATATATTATAATATGATATGATATGATATGTAATAAATAGTAAAAAGATTCATAATAATTTAGCGATATAAATTATAAGTATTAGCAGGAAGGCATTTAGAAAGAGTTTTCCACTTGATATAAAATAAGAATTAGAAATAAAATCAGTATTAATATTAATAGAATTAGAATTTGAATTTGAATTTGAATTTGAATTTGAATTAGAATTAGAATTAGAATTAGAATTAGAATTAGAATTAGGGTGAATATGATTTGAAGAGGTGCCGGCAGTTATGAAAGTTCCAGATTGGGATTGTAATTGTAATTGTGATTGTGATTGTGATTGTGATTGTGATTGTGATTGGGATTTGAGTTTCAATTTCAAGTTGGAGATAGTATCATCAATATCAATAAGTTCCAGTTGCTAAATATTATCCAATTGTTGGGATATTTCATCAAGTTCAGATTTTGTTGATACATATTTTTCAGTAAGCTCTTCAAATTTCTTTTCCCAATTATCTCTTTGAGTTTCTAAAGAAATAATTTGCTTTTCCAATTGTTCAGATTTTAAATCAATATCACGTAATTTAAATGAAGCTTCTTTAAAACGAATTTCTGAATCTTCTAAATCTTTTTCTAATAAATGATTTTTTTTAATAAATGAATCATTAGAAGATTTAATAATATTTGAATCATTTAAATCTAATTTATTTTGAGTTACAATTGATTCTAATTTATCAATTTCTTGTTCAAATAATTGATTTTTACGCTTTAACGATTGGATTTCTTCATTTTTTAAAAAAATTTCTTCTTCTAATGTTTTAACTTTTGAGATTGATGATTGAACTTTTTCTTGAGCGATTTCAGCATCATTTTTCAAAGTATTGATTTTCTATAAATTATAAAAGATATTTATAAATAGAAGATTAGATAATTATAATAATATATGAAAAAGAACTGCACATGTTGTTCTGTGCATTTTGTAGTAAGTGCCAAATCATCACATCGACACATCGCGGAAGTAACATTTGAACAGTTGCATACCGAAATACCGAAGCACCGAAGTATCCAAAAGCCCCAAAGTCCAAAGCCCAATGTCCAGCCATCAAAGAGTCCAATTACATACTTGGGTGAGTCTGTCCATTGTTATTTATTTGGAGGTTGAGAACACGCGAGGAAGACGGTGGCTGCAAAGAACCCGAGGGCGTACGGGTGTATGCAGTGCGTATGCAGTGCGTATGCAGGCGGCCCAGACAGGGATTATTCGCGGCTGCATATTTATTTGGAGGAGGCTGGTTTCCTCCCATTTTTATAAGTCTGGCAGTTCTTTTGAGAAACTACTCTAATTTCTTTCATTCACATCTAAAATTATAACAGCAGGATACTTAGCGAAATGGGGCTAGACCGTACTTATAGCATAAATCCCCGCAACAACCATCTCTACCAAACCTCCCTGTCCGGCTCCAGCCTACAACATTCCTCCTCCCAAACTCACCACCGCAGAGCTTCTTCACGGGTTTCAAGAGTCTCAAAACCACCGACGCCATCACGGTCTTCTTCGCGCAAAAGAATACCTTCCAGGACCGTCCCCGGCGAGTATCTCCCCCTGGTCAGAAGAACCTCTACCGAGATTTCCCCCAAGTCTCCCAATATCACCCCCAGACCTTCCCCCAGACCTTCCCCCAGACCTTCCAAAATGCCACTCGCACGGTCAGACGCGTCCATCAAATCGTCTCCATCTCCAGACCCCTCATCTAATTCCATACAATCTTCTTCATACTCCGGTCCAAATCTATATATAACTTCCACAAATGTTAAAGATTTACGAATTCCTTCAATGACCACTGCCACCTCCCAAAATACAAGTTTACGAAGAAGACAAGATTCTCAACGAAAAAGACATTCATCTAAAAAATCTTCTTCCAGAAAATCCTCTTCTATAAAATCAAAACAATCTTCAATGATGAAAAATGGTATTTCTGCTGATAATAATATAAAACGTTCTTCATTACGGAAATCTTCTTCATCAAAAAGGCGCGTTGGTGTAGATGTAAAACCAGTATTTGTCGAACCCACATTACCATCTGTTTCAACATATGGAACTGTCAACCAACTTCTTGCAAATGGTCAAACGTCTGGTATTGAAATTGGTCGACATGGAACTATACGTAAAAGGAGAAGTAATGAAAATACAGTTGCAAATGAAACAATAGTATTAACTCAAAGTAGATCTAATGTTGATTTAACTAATCAACCAAAAATAAAAAGAAGAAAAACTAAAACTAAAAAATCAAAATCAAAACAAAAAAAATCTTTCTTTTGTTTTGGTAAGAGATCTTCTGTTTCAAGAAAATCTTCATTAACAAGAAGAACTTCAATTGCAAGAAGAACTTCTGTATCTAGAAAAAATTCTGTTGCTAGAAGAACAACAATTAATAATAAAAGAAGAAGAAGTATAAGACATAAACCAACAACAACTTATAAATATAAAAATAAATCACAGTTAAATAATTCTTTTATCCCTGCAAAATTACTTAAAATAAATGAATTTAATAATATACAACAAGGCAATGAATATAATTCAATTTATCCAATGGATACAATAATTAAAACAGGAACAACTGAAACATTTGATACAGCAAGATCATCAATTATAAATCCTTTATCATATATTGATAATAATGAAGTTATTAAATCAATTATACCTGATTATTTACATTATTATGATTTTAAATCTGATTTAAATAAATTAATTTCAAGAAATCCAAAATTAACAAAATCAAATGTTTTAGCAACAATCGATTCAAATAAAAATATTATATTACAAGAATTAGATAATGATACATCAAAAATTGATAAAAAATTAATTTCAAATATTATTTTAAATAATGAAAACGAATTAATTAATGATCATGAACAATTTAGAAAAAGAATTGCTCAATTACATCATGATTCATTAATTTCAAATAATAATATATCAAATTTTAAAAAAAATTCAAATTCAATTGATAGATCATCAAAAAGACCATTATCAAATTTAGAAATAATTAATGAATCTGCATCAGATTATGAAAGTTCATTTAAAAGAAATTTTACAATGTCAAATAAAAATAAAGGTTATAATTATGATCAAAATTTTATTGATGAACCACCAATTGCTTTTAAAGGAGAAAGTGATCCACAATTAGTTGATTTATGGAATTCTTATTTAAGAAGAGTTTTAGCAAATAGAATTGCTTTAAGACAAAAATTAGCTCAACAATCATCACAAGATCAAATTGATTATATTTCAATTTATACAACTACATCATCATCATCATCATCATCATCATCTAATTCAGGTTCTAATAATTCAAATTATGATTATGATGAAGAAGATGAAAGTATTTATAGTTCAAATTCAATTCAACCATCAATAATGTCATCAAATTCTAATTCAAATACTTCCAATGGTTCAATTTCAAATGATGATGTTAGACATGTATCACAATTAAGTATTTTATCTCCTCCATTATCACCAGATTTAACATCAACAACAGGACAGAATCAATCAAAACATTATTCAAAAGAAGAATTTAAACAACTTGAACAATTACAATTAGAATCACAAATTAAAGAATTAGAACCACCAATTATATTTGATAATGATATAAATGAAATTCAAACTCCTTTAACTCCACAAAGTGAAAGTGAAATTGAAATTGTAAAAGAAATTCATTCAAATAATGATAATTCTATTAATTCTAATATTGATTTAAATCATAATAAATCAATTAAAAGTATTTCATCTGGTGAAGTTCAATTTCATAAACAATTAAGTGAAAGTTTAGAAAAATTAGAAAATAGATTAGAAGCTATTGATGAACCAATTATTATTAATATTGAAAGTGATGATGAAAATGAACAAGAACATGATAATGATGATAATGAAAATGTTATACTTATTGGATCTCCTTCACCATTACCATTATCAAAATCAAAATCAAAATCAACTTTAAATTCAAATTCAAATGAATTACTTTCTGCTCCAACTGATATTGAAAGACCAATGAGTGTTGAAAGTAGATTAATAGCAGATGAAGAAATTGAATTTTATAAAAAACATAATATTGAAAATATTTTAAAACCAATATTAGAATCAGAAAGAATAAAAAGAAATTCAAATTCAAATTCAAGTTCAAGTCTTGATGAAATATTACCTACAAAAGAAGAAGAAGAAGAAGAAGAAGAAATTAAAACACCACTTATCACAAAAAAATCAGATAAATCTAATAGAAATAGTAATGAATCTTCATTATCTTCTGGTGAATTACTTGAAAAATTAACTACAAATCCAACAAACCCAGTTGTTAGATTATCATCAACTCCAGAATCTTTAACTCGTTATGGTTTCCCTGCTAGTGAAGGAACGCAAGAAATTAATCGCTATAGTCCTGGTAATCATGCTGGCGATCGTACCAGTAGTATTGTTCCTATTCCACCTATATCATCACGATCTTCTTTAACATCAAATAGAAGATCATTACCACCACCACCAATGCAACAATTGGAACCAGCTTGGCAACCAAAACCTACAGAAACACATAGACATTCAACAGGTGAAATTAGTGATAATTCTATATCTTCTTCTGTTCGAAGACAATCTCATCCATCTAATTATCGTTCTGGTCCATTTATAAGACAATTATCTAATAGTTCAGATAAAACACAAAGTTCTGTTGATTCGAATGAATCCAATACATCAAAATTATCAAGAGGTAGTCCAAATAGAAAAAGAAGTAGACCATTATCTGTTATTCAACATATTCCAAGTTCATCATCATCAATAAATATTAATGATAATGAAAAATTAAATTTACAATTACCGCCACCACCACCAAAAATTTCAATTACAAGTTCATCAAATTTTCCAAAATCAATTTCTGCAATGGCAATTAAAGCTTCAAATAAAAAAAATAAACTATTATCATCAACATCATTTTCATCATCACATAATTTATTAAATAATGAAAAAATTAAAAGAAATTTTTCTTTTGAATCTTATTATTCAACATCTGGTGATTCAATGATATATACATTACCAACTGAAAGAATTATAAGAGAAAGTCAAGCTCCTGATATTGTTGAAGAAGTTGAAATGCATGAAAATAAACCTGAACGTAATAATAATCGTAGTAGATATCAACATAAAAAATAGATAAGAAGATTTTATCATTGTTATTGCATTTATATTTATATTTTTATATTAATTGTTTTTTTTTTTGTCTTTTGATTTAATCTTCATGATCATGAACATATACATTAGAATTTTTATTTTTATTTTTATTTTTATTTTTATTTTAAAAACATAAAAGAAGTTGATATTTATTTTTTTTGCTTTTTTTTTTTTTTAAACCATGGCTTTTTATATATAATAAGCTTATATGGGTATGGATGGATCCTTTGTTTTTGCATTATATTTTTTTGTTATCTATAAATTTAGATCATCATTAATTATTGTTTATAATTTATTTTTTTAATATATTGTATTTTTCTATCATTTTTTATTAATTATTAGATAAATAAATAAAATAAAATAAAATTAATTAAATTAAATTAAATAATAAAATTTTAAAAAGCCATTCGTATAATAAGGTTAATAAAGGTTATTGAGATAAAAATTAAAATTTACTTCCCCAGTAATTTTTCAAAAAATCTTAAAATTTTCATTTGCACATGTTTACTAGATCGACAATAAAAACTTCAAATAGAAGAATATTTACCACATCATATAGTTATTATTCGGAATCATTCCGTTTAATATCTCCAATCAATTCAAGAAGAACATCTCAAAGACAATGTTATAGTCATCATGCTGTTGATTCTGAGTCAGGTAGTACTATTCAAAGGAAAAAAGTTACGATTAGTAATATCCGGAACTTATGGAAGAAAAATATACCAATAACGGTATGTATATCTTTTTGATGATGATTGTTATGTTATATTTATTGACCATTTGTTTTTAGTGTATTACTGCCCATGATTATATTTCTGGTTTGATGGCTGATAGGGCTGGTGTGGATTTAGTCCTAGTGGGTGATTCTTTAGCTATGGTAGCCTTAGGACATCAAGTGAGTCATTCTTTTTTCAAAGCAGCACACACAAAACTGGAAAACCTTCTCTAACATATTCTATATATATAGAATACAAATCAATTGACATTAGATGAAATGGCATATCATTGTAAAGCCGTCTCTTGTGGGGTAAAATCTTCTTTCTTGGTTGCAGACTTACCATTTGGAACTTATGAATTATCACCTACACAAGCAATGGAATCTGCTATCAAACTTGTCCGTTCTGGTCGTGTTGAAGCTGTTAAATTAGAAGGTGGGAAAGAACTTGTTCCTACTGTCAAACATTTAACTACCTTTGGAATACCAGTCTTGGGTCATATAGGCTTAACACCACAACGTCAAAATTCACTCGGAGGGTTTAAAGTTCAGGGTAAAACCGCAGAGGATGCTAAAAGGATATTAGAAGATGGGTTAGCTTTACAAGAAGCTGGTTGTTTTGGATTTGTAGTTGAAGCAATACCCGATCAAATGGCCGAAATAATTACACAAAAATTGAATGTTCCTACTATTGGTATTGGTGCTGGGCCAGGAACTTCTGGTCAAGTTTTAGTACAATTGGATATGCTAGGTGGATTCGATGAGTTTATTCCAAAATTTCTTAAAAGATATAGTAATTATTTGGAAGAAAATGTAAGGGCCATTGGTCAATATCATAAAGAAGTTAAAGAAAAACAATTCCCAGCTCAAGAACATTGTTACGCCAATAATAAAGAAGAAGTTGAAAAATTTAAAGAACTTGTAAAAGATATGGATAAATTAAAAAACTTTTAGATACCCCATAAATATATGCCTATAGAAATAAATAGAATAATAAGAGATTCAAATACAAAATATAACAGAAAAAAATAATTATGTGACTAACCCACTCTAAACAGTGAAAACCTACACATTTAACTATAGCTTATTCATCTGTCAATCTTTTCAGCCACATTTTAATATTTTGGTAATTCATTCATCTAAAGAACGACTAGTGGGAGGCTTCTGCTCTGTTGAGACATATTCGTATGGTGAATTGTCACTTTTTGATTTTATTAATACATCAAGAGATACTTTGAAACAAAATTGATAGCTTTTGGACCATGGAGGTTCTGAATTGAACTGATTTTGATTTTGATTTTGATTTTGATTTTGATTCCGATGAACCAGTACAAGTATCGTGAGAAAATTTTGGTGGTTTTGATAACTCCAAGAATTCTGTCAACTCTAATAATCTTAATTTCATAACATTTGTTACTTTTTGTATTAAACCAAAATTCAGGTCTGGTATTTGGGATTTCAATTCACTTTTAATTTTCAATTCATAAAATCTTGATAGAATACATGTTTGAAAATTTGGAACCAAATTGGAAGTGATTGAAGGTATATATATTTCAAAATTTATAATCTTTTCATATTTGGTGTCTCCAGTTTTCTGATCATATTAGTGTCCATCCTTTCCAAACATCTTCTCTAGATCTACAATCAAGTTCAGTGCCTTATATTGATTAAAGTTTAAAGAACCAATATACACACACCCTCTAGTATTATCTTTTAAAAACATTTGGGTTACTGTGGACTAAGGAGTATTCTCTTATATTTTTTTAGGAGTTTAAAGATCCATATGACATTGTAATGACAGTTATAATTTGTAAATGTGAACCCACTGAAGTAATAAATGGTGGAAGTTCTAGTACTCCATTAATTGATTTTGGACTATAAATAAACTTTAATGGATATTTGATAAAACTTCCTAGTGCTATTCTAGGATAGCGATCTTGTATATCTATTTAGTAGGGAAATAGCAACTCTAATGCACTATACCATTCTATATTATATCAAATAATACAACACCGTAAATATCCAACTGATCAACATATCACTTTTTAATCACATGAACTATTTCCAAAATCTTATAAAATATGTAAATTTTGTTTTCACTAAATTAATAATCGTATCCCTTCAATTGAAAATTCCCACTATTTCTACATTATTTAGCACTAGTACAATTGATAATATTATATGGTCCAAGAATTACAATGTTGCTAAGGTAGGAAAGCTCTAAGTTGAATTGCAAGGAAGTTCTGCCATTATCGAATGAAAAGATCACCATCTCCATTGAAAATGAAAAGCTATTTTATATCCCATGGTATTAAAGGTTTCATTACTCTAATCCCCAAAACTACCTTTTCTTATTATGATTTTAAACTACGTATGAAAAGATTTGTCACTAAATAATACCAATGGCCATATACAGAGATAATAAAGTCTCCATTTTTGGATGAACCTGGATTGTTTCCAGCTACAGTAAAATATGGTCCCAAATATAATATAGCTTCAGCTGGCAATAAATATACATTACCATTTAGCTTTGATATTCCTGAAAGATTACCGGAATTTATTTGCAGGAACCCTTAACTTTCTCCATCAATGTCTACCTCCAAGTGTTGAGGAAACATTAGTCATACCATATCCTGCTGCCCCTCGCCTTTTTCGGCCATATCTTGATCCAAAAATATTTAAAATGATTTATAGCAAGAAATTGAGACGTAAAATGTTTTATCATATTGACTCCAGGACAGAAGAGATATCTTACTTAAAACATTTCTGAATGGTTGATAGGAAACAAATGCGATTGTCTAGATAAAATTAGGTCAACGATAAAAGTAATTGCACCTCGTCCAGATCCAATATTATGCTTAATTACAAACATTTATTTTGCTAATTTTAAAGACTTTGAATCATAATATATAAAGAGAAGGCTGATTTAGTTAAACTAACTAACTTAATATAATTTATGTTTAATATCGACCCCACCTGTTTACGTATATATTCACACTCTATTGAGAGGATATTCGCCCACAATTTAAATTAGTAATTACTACCTGAGCTTCTCATTTAAGTTCCACCATCTTTATATGCAAACAAAATGGTTAAAGCTTGTCATAACTATGCTTTTATCTTGAGAAGTCTTAAAATTGCATTCAGCTCTTAATAACTTTCAACTTTTTGAAAGACCATTTTTGACCATTTTTGATTATTTTGTTAGACATAAAGGAGACCAAATATTAAGTGCAAGCTGACTGAACTTAAAAGTCAAATACTATTACATCGTGTGTGCGAATATCTTCACGATTGAGTGCAAATATAACCTTATAGGTCAACAAGTAGTCGATATTAATAGCACTGTATAATGGCAATGCCCTACTATGTCATAGTGTTTACCTTTTGGTATCAGTATATTAATATTATTTATCAACAGCTTAAAAAAGAAAAATTCCCGAAGTTTTTATTATTGGCATATTGTGACTAATATCGTAATTCTATTTTAGGTGTACAATAAAACTCAGTTACTATTTATAGCCACAAACATATGTAGTTGAATTGAATAAGAGTTTTTGAAAACAAAAGAAAAACTGATTCAGGTGTTTTCAGAGTAGTCATGAGATCATTATAAACAAACTTTATCACTGTGAATTTAATACTATTATGCGTATTGTGATAAAATATAAGGTTACCGGGTTCAATATAAATTGCAAATCACACATATTTTCTTTCCCTCTTCCCAACCACCGAGAATGGAAATAATAAAGAAGTTCTCTAAAAAACAGGAAGCAGGGATACTTGATTCATTTATCTTGAAGATTGTTGGAGAGAATGCCAACATTTCAAAGTAAAAAGAATGGTGGAAATCAATTCATAAACTCAAAATGGATTATATTGATGTTAAAAAGTATTATACGAATCCACGGATAATAAATGTTACACATAATAACTACTTTCGCTTAAACTTCCTATAAGTATAGCTCTTTAGCTAGAACTTACTACACATTAAATAGTTATATAATTAATTAGCTAGTTATAAACAATATAAAAGGAGAACAAAATTATAGGTTTTGCTCCTTCACTGAATTACTTTTAGTTCCTTTTAAAAGATTAACTTTAACATGAAAATATATTACATCTAGCTTATTTATGAGATGTAGGGGCAGACAGTTTGGTGTTTTAGAGGAAGTTTTAATAGATGGATGGTTCCATTAATATTAGATTTACAGACGTAAGAATCATTGAAAAACAAACATAAGAATGGTTCAGATTTATTTTGTGGAATGGTAGTGAAAGTACATTTATGCTATTAGGCCTAGAGTAATGGAAAAAGAATACACTTAATGTTTTTATTTTTGTTCTATGCTACACAATCATCACTTTTTCATTATCATTACACATGTTTTACTACTTATTCTTTCTTCAACTCCCTTAAGCTTACTATCGAACTGTCAAGACATCTTATCAACCAACATATAAATGATACTGTATATGTAATTATATGAATTCTTACATCGTGTTTAGTGAAGACTCCCAAATAATGATTCCAAGTAAAACCACAAGCATTCGAATTCGCTTAAATGGGGCAAAGAATTGTTAAGTAGTTAAAGACTTAAATTATAAGATTGGTTTCCTGGATATGGTGATGACTGATTTTGATTTTATTTGAGATGGATATGTATAGTAGATGATATATTATAGTTAGAAGTTATGATTTACCATGAGAGCCACGTCCAAGTCCAAATTCCAACCCAAATAGCAAAATCGGAATCATCATTCTACAAAATTAATTGTCTCCTAAATATACTACTCTGGTTCTAGATCTAGCTTAATAATATAAGTCTTATAAAAGCTATGATATATAGCAGCTTTTTATTATAGCTACATCTATAGTTTAGGTGTGTATGGTTTGATGCAGGTACTTATGTTTACAATTACAGAATATATAGTTATAAATCAATAAGTGTCAATATGAAGCTAAACTATAAAAAAAGGTATAAATTCGTAAGCTTATATATATAATGAAATTTAACATTAATGTAAAAATTAGATACAACTCTATTTTGAATAGAATAAATATATATATATCCAAACGACAAAATCAACTCATCTTCATTAAATATGTTGTTACGACTAAATAGCTAAATGTACCTTTTTATTAAAATAATTAATATTTGTTTGTATTTATTTTTCTATTTTGACATATTTATCTATTCAAATTCAATTTTCGTGGATAAATATTTGTTGAGATTCTTAATATGAACGTAACAAACATGAAACTTTATTTTAATATGATACTTTAAATTGAATCCTAGTTGGGTTTATTGAGACTTGAAAATATATATTTTAGACACAATTTCATTACAAATTTAAATAAAATGAGTATTGAATTTTAGTTGATTACAATCTTTGAAATACTATAATAAAGATGAAATTGGTACGTACATGATAACTTTTATTAAATAGATAACGAAATTGTGAAATATATTGCTTGAATTAAGATTAAAACTATATCTTACAAGACAAAGGTTTTTATAAAAAATCTTATAAAATGTAGGCCTATATATAAATTTCAAAATTTTGTAGTTGTATATTATAAAGTGATTAACAATAAATCTTCGGATTCAGTTGAAACAATTTTACCTTAAATCCAGAATTTGTATGAATTTAGTATGAACTCGAAGTACATGTACACAACTAAAGAAAATTATTGATCATATCCGACTTTCTTAATGAACTTCACGGTTAGTCACCTTGGATTGTTGATCAAAGGAAACATCATGATTTATGTTACAAAATGATATGCCAAATGAGAGTTCTAGTAAATTAAATAAAACTAACAATAAAATGAAAGAGCAACATAACTCAAGTCAAACTATAAAAATAGAAAGATAAATATCAAACATGTTTCTTTATGCGCAATATTTGGGTAAAACACCCAGACACCTGTAAACGTGTTTCCAACCTTTTCATCCTTAGCTGAAATTATACCAACGAGCAATCAGTAATTAATTCCTCTCTTCTTGTACAAAAAAACAACAAAAAAATGAATACAAATGTGGTTCCACAAGAACCTCAGATTTCTCCGGAAGCAAAGGCTATTGCCAACTTTCTTAGGCAACATAAATTATTAAAGCAACGTCAAGGAATTTTCAATGGAAAACGTCATGATTTTTTTAGAGGTATATATTTTTAAAATATAATTTTTGATTCATGTATTAAAAATCATCAAATTGATCAACCATTCTAATAATCATTTTTTAATTAGTTAAAAGGGCATTAAGGGCATTAGAATCAGATGGTTATAAAAAAGCACAATCTAAACCAAATTCGAATTTACCATTGGTTAATTCTCATCAAAAAGCAATTGAAGTATTTGCAAAAATGCCAATAAATCGTATGGCACTTAGAGTTTCAAAATTAACAACTTCTGAAGCTCGTGAAAAAAGTTTGAAACCTCAAAGAGATGCTCCTTGTCTTGAATTAATTACACATCAAGAGTTTGGACCAGATATGTATTACGTTTGGTTATATGAAAAAGTTAATCCAATGTCTTATGTTTATGGAGCTCTTGTGATTCTGGGTATATTTTCAGTTGTTTTATTCCCATTATGGCCAGTGTTCATGAGAAAAGGTGTTTGGTATTTAAGTGTTGCAGTAATGGGACTTATTGGATTGATAATCTTCATAGCTATCTTACGACTAATCTTGTTTGCAATTACGGTTGTTGTTTTACCCCAAGGATTTTGGCTATTTCCTAATTTATTTGCAGATGTTGGATTTTTCGAAAGTTTTGTTCCTCTTTATGGATGGGTATGTATTTAACTTCTTTCTTACAATTTAATTGATTGATTATCAAATACTAATCTTTTTACTTCTTATTACTTTTTTGGATGTTTAGCAAGGAGACGAAGAAAAGAAAACAAAGAAGAAATCTAAAAAGAGTGTTACCATTACTTCTGAAAAAGAAGGTTAATTATTATTGTTATGTTATCATAGTTTTTAAGTATTATTAATAACAAAAGAATCGCGCACGTGACTTGTAAATTGGGTGCATTACCCGGCCTTTTCAGTGTAGTTTGCCACCTCCAGATTCTTACTAACATGGCATCAACAAAATGTCCTTACGATTTATTCCAGCCAATGATGCACCGGACCATGTCAGCTCCAACTCCTTGACAGCTGGAAATAGTGCTCTCCAACTGACACAACCTCCAATTCCTACGGGTCAAACAATTAACGGAAGACATCCATTACAGGCACGACTTGCTGGTTGGGAAGACGTGCAACATGAGAATTTGATGACCCAACATAGACAAATTTTTGGAATGGCCGAGCCAATTAAAAGAACCATGGAATTAGGGATTGTGGATGCAACAGATTTCGTCCCCATGGCACTTGGAGGTCCTGCCAATGTTCACAAGAATATATTACTGAATAAGGAAGCTACAATTGACTGGGAGGATGTTTACTCAGGTACGTTTTTGCCGGGATTTATTGTGAAGACGGCGATACTAACGTTTTTCTTGCAGGATTTGATTCCAATGTGAAAACCGATTTCCACAGCGAACTGGAAAGAAGATGTGGAATATAAATTCTGTTATATAAGTAATGTTAGGTAGTTTAATAAGTTACCCGCCATCTCCGTATAAAATTGAATATTTAATTTTCTCCCGTTGAAATCTTTTTTTCTTCAAGTTGTAACTTTTTGCACGAAAATATAAATATAAAAAAACCTGTTTCTTTGTTCCAAATTTATAAATTTAATACTCTTTAAAATGTCTGAATCTTCTTTGTCATTTGGTCCTGAATGGTAAGCTTTATATTCATATTCCTATTTATACTATTCGTACCCGGTCCGATTCGTTGTCTCTAACACAAACACTCGTAGGATGCGTCCCAAGACGAACACCACCGCTCCTCCCAAGCCAAAGGGAAAGGTTTCATGGGGAGAGGGCATCCCCAGCTCTCCTGGATTGGCTGCTTCACCTTACACGTCCGGGACTGCTCCAGTTCCTCCTACTTCGAATCTTAACCAGATCAAGAGAACAGATTCTCCGTTCTCAACTGCAAGTAATGGATCAAATTCAACGGATCATACCTCCCCATCCCCACAGCCGAAAATACCACAAAATCCAAGGGGTAAGAGTTATTCTATCGAGGAGATGTTTGCCATTTGGGAATCCATGAAATTACATGATGAGTTGAAACCTTTTAATTCTTTAGATTCTGGAAAAATGGCATATCAATATTCAAATCCACAGTCTATTTTATTCCTTGATATGAAAAATGATTTAAAAAATATTGCTTATAAGAAAAATAGTCAAAACTCATCATCTCGTCGACAATCTCAGCAAGTTAAAACAAATGATTCAAGTAATTTGTTACGACAATTATCTTCTTCAAGATTAGATGATAACCCGGGAATTGGAACAACAACAACTGCTTCATCTTTATATGGAAGTTCTTGGTCTGTTGCTGCTACCGTTGGTACAAATAGTGGTACTGCATCTCCGTCATTAAACAATAGAAGTTTTTTTGGTGATGTACCAGATACCTCAATAAGTGGGAAATCATCCCCATCGGCTCCGCCTGGGTTGTCTAGAGCACCTTCATTGAATCAATTTATACCTCCAGAAGCGATACTTTGGGTTTATTTAGATCCTCAGGGTAAAGAACAAGGTCCATTTGAGGGTACTTTAATGCATACTTGGTATAATTCCGGTTATTTACAAGGCGATTTACAATTACGTCGAGCTGAGGAACATTTTTATAGAACACTATCAGATTTAGTTGTTCATTTAGGTACTCCTCAACCATTTATTTTACCATTACCACCTGTTTCTCCAATCCCACCACCTATTAATCAATCGCAATCACAACCTCAATCAGCACGTGGATCAATCTTAGCTACTGATAGTCCCATAACCAATCAATCACTTTTTTATAAAGATCATTTATCAAATGGTAGTAAATCTTCATTATCTCAATTTACCTCATCATTACAATCACCGGCTTGGTCAGGGAATATTACCCCTTGGTCCCAACCAGCAACAACAACATTACAATCTTCATCAATTAATCAACCTGTTGATTCATTAACTGGACATTCTTTTAGTACTAATAATTTAAGTGGTTCTTTTTATAATGGAGATTCTCATCATGGAAGTGCATTAGATTTAATACCAATTACAAGTAATTTATTTCAACAACAACAACTTCCAACACAGACACAACAACAGCAACAACAACAACCACAACCACAACCACCACAACAACAACAACAACAAAATCATCAAATTGAATTTGATGATATGAATAATGAATTAGAATCTGAAAATTTTTGTGAACAGGTAATAAATCATGTTTTTCAAAATGATTCTGATGTTGAAAATGAAAATGAAAATGATCATGAACATGATCATAATAATAAAGATAATAATTTAGAATTAAAAGATGATATAAAGGAAAATATAGAAATAAAAGAAGAAGTTATTAAAGAAGTTGAAAAAGATAAATTAAAAGAAAATAAAAAAACTGAAAAATCAAAAACTAAAAAAGATAAAAAGAAGAAGAAAAATATTTTATCTACTCCAGAACCTAAAAAGAATAATAAATTACAATCTCAATCTCAATCTCAATCACAATTACAACAACAACCTAGTCCTTTATCTGTTCCTAATTCTATTATCACAGATGTTAATGTATCATCTACAGAACAAACGACTACAGTGGTCAACGATTCAAAAGAACCAACTCCTGAAGCAATAAAATCAAGAATTCAATCATTACCAGCCCCAACTAGTACTAAAAAAGAAGTTACAACAACCAAGAAACCTAAACCATCAGGTCATGAACCAGTCATTGCACCATGGGCAAAAGAATCATTAAAAAAACCAGAACCACAATTATCAATGAAAGAAATTTTAGAACAAGAATCATCTGCAAAAAAGAAATTTTTAGAACAAGAAAAGAAAAGATTTAAAGAATTATCAAAACATTCCTCAGAAAATTCATCATCACCATCAACTTCACCAGTTTTAACAAATTCTAATATTTATAATAATAATCAATCACAAAATATTAATAGTAAAGCATTACCAAGTACTGCAGTTTGGGCAACAGCAATTCCAAAACAATCTTCAGGACCAATTAAAACATTATCTGAAATTCGAAAAGAAGAAGAATCTCTTAATATACGTAAAAAGAGTATTGTTTCAACATCAACACCAGTTAAAAGATATGTTGAAGCTGCTGCATCAGTTCCTAAATCATCTACAAATAATGGCACTTCAAATAGTGTTTGGACTACAGTTGGACCTGGTGGTAAAAAATCAAAACCAACAGCGGCTTCAATTGTTGCTGCTACGATTCCATCGACTAAAACAATTTCTAAACCAATTGTTAATTCTATTAGTTCTTCTATAAGCAAACCTACTATTATTAATACTAATACTACTTCTAATAATAATAATGGAAGTATCACTAGAGAAGAATTTGTTAAATGGTGTAAAGGACATTTATCAGGTTTAAAACCAGGTGTTAATCCTGATGAATTTATAACATTATTACTTTCAATACCATCGGAATCAATAAAATTAATTGAAGAAACAATTTTTGATTATTCAGATACCATTAATGGTAGAAGATTTGCACAAGAATTTATTAAAAGAAGAAAAATTGTTGAATCATCATCATCAAATAAAAGTGTTAGTAGTTCTGGTTTATCATGGAGTGATCTTGTTAGCGCACCAAGAGAACAACAAGATGAAGATTGGAGTAGTTCTAATAATTTTACATTAGTTAAAAAGAAAGGAAGACGTTAAGATTTTTAAGAAATAATATTCAATTCTAATCTGAATAATAATTACTGTAGCTATAGATAAAAATTAAATAAATGAAAATTAATGATATTATTTATAAAAATGTGCTCTCTAATTTTTCTCGTATATTTGTAAAATAGAGGGTAAATCATGTACTGGCAATTTAATATCACGTGAATGATTTTTTTTCAAAAAGAAAAAAAAAAAAACTTATAAATTAAGAAAAGAAAACCTCCAATTGAAATTATTGAATATTGTAAATATTTAAAAACAAAAAAGATGAGTATTCCTTTAGGTTTAGATTTTGGCAACTTGAACTCTGTCATTGCAGTATGTTTATTTATTTTTTAAATATATTTATCATTTATAAATAAATAACTAACTGATTATTGATGATCTAGGTTGCCCGTAATAGAGGTATTGATGTCATTGTTAATGAAGTTTCTAATCGTTCAACTCCGTATGTTTTTTTTTTTTTTTTATTTTGTTTTTACAATTACAGGGAATTAAACTAATGTTGTTTTATTATAGTTCGCTTGTTGGATTTGGAACCAAGAATCGTTTTATTGGAGAAGCTGCCAAAAATCAAGAAATTTCAAACTTGAAAAACACAGTATCTAATTTAAAAAGACTTATCGGTAAATCTTCTAATGATCCAGAATTAGAAGTTGAGAAACGATTTGTTAGTTCTCAATTAGTTGATGCTGAAGGATCAGTTGGTGCAAAAGTTAGATATCAAGGTGGCCAAAAAGTCTTCACAGTGACTCAATTAGTTGCAATGTATTTAAATAAAATTAAAAACATTTCTGCTAAAGAAGTATCTGGAAATATCAGTGATATTGCTATTGCTGTTCCAGTCTGGTATACTGATGTTGAAAGACGTGCCATTATTGACGCTTCAATTATTGCCGGACTTAATCCGGTTAGAATCGTTAATGATGTAACTGCTGCTGCTGTCGGATATGGTGTTTTCAAAACAGATTTACCTGAAGATGAACCAAAGAAAATTGCTTTTGTTGATATTGGACATTCATCTTATTCCGTTTCAATTGCTTCTATTAAAAAAGGTGAGCTTAAGATTTTAGGTTCTGCTTATGATAAGCACTTCGGTGGTAGAAATTTCGATTATGCAATTGCAGATCACTTTGCTGAAGAATTTAAAGCAAAATATAAAATTGATGTTAAAACAAATCCAAAAGCTTTTGCAAGAGTTGTTTCTCAATCTGAAAGATTAAAGAAGATTTTATCTGCAAATGCAAGTGCACCATTTAACATTGAATCATTAATGAATGATGTTGATGTTTCATCAAATTTAAGTCGTGATTCATTAGAAGAATTCGTTAAACCATTATTAGAAAGAATTCATGTTCCAATTGAAACTGCTTTAAAAGATGCTGGTTTAAAAGCTGAGGATATTGATACAATTGAAGTTATTGGAGGTTGTACTCGTGTTCCATCTGTTAAGACACAACTTGCTTCAATTTTCAATAAACCTTTGTCTTTCACTTTAAATCAAGATGAAGCTATTGCAAGAGGTGCTGCATTCATCTGTGCTATTCATTCACCAACTCTTAGAGTACGGCCTTTCAAATTTGAAGATTATAATCCTTATACTGTTTCATTTTTCTGGGATAAGGATGAAGAAGATACTGATCATTTAGAGGTTTTCCCAAGAGGTGGTTCTTATCCAAGCACAAAAGTCATCACTTTATATAGATCAAAGGATTTCTCACTTGAAGCTAAGTATACAAATATCGAAGAATTACCAAAAAATGTAAATCAATGGATTGGTACTTGGAAGTTATCTGGTGTTGTTCCAAATGAAGGTGAAACTTCAATCGCTACAAAGATCAAACTTAGAAATGATCCAAGTGGTTTATATGTTGTTGAAGCTGCTTATACCGCCGAAGAGAAAATTTTCGAAGAGCCAATTGAAGAAACTCCTGCTGAAAATAAAGAAGGTGCTGCTGACGAAGAAACAGAAGCTCCAAAGACTAAAAAGGTTAAGAGATGGGTTAAGAAGAATGATCTTGTTATAACCCACAATTCAACAAGTCTTGAATCTGCAAAAAGAAATGAATTTTTTGAAAAAGAAAATGAATTAGTCATGGAAGATAAACTTGTTGCAGATACTGAAGATCGTAAAAATGCCTTAGAAGAATATATTTATGATCTTAGAGGTAAAATCGATGATCAATATTCAGAATTTGCAAGTGATAAAGAAAAGGAAAAACTAAAAGAAAGACTTTTAAAAGCAGAAGACTGGTTATATGATGATGGTTATGATGCTACAAAAGCACAATATATTGCAAAATACGAAGAATTGGCTTCAATTGGTAACTTAATTCGTGGTAGATATTTAGCAAAAGAGGAAGAAAAGAAACAAGCTTACCTTTCTAAAAAAGAAGCTGCTGAAGCTCAAAGAATGGCTGAAATTATGGCAAATCAAAGAGCTGCTAACACAAAGAAGGATAAAGATACACCTATGCCTGATGCTTAAGTAAATAATTAGTATATTGAATCTGACTATATAAGATTTTTCTAAGACCTTATATTTATAATTACTTATGTATATTCTTTAAATACAAAACTTTGAAATTGTCTATAATTATAATTATAAATTGTTTATGTTAACATTAGAAATTATTGATTGTATTCGTTCCTCTTCGTCAGCAGCGACCAAAGCATCTTCAATACTGGCGTAAAACCCATCACCTAATCCATTTAGTATATGCGATTTTATTGATTTAAGTGATGATATCCTTGATAAATTATTGATATTTTGTGGATGTTCATTTGAATTTAATGATGAACTTGGAAGATTTTTTCTTTGTGATTGAATGAGATCAACAATCCCTGATTTTATAAACACATCACGAATATGTTGTGAAGTAGGTACTCTTGTAAAATATACCTGAATATCTCTTTCTCTATATGATTTAATTACTTCATATAAGATTTGAACAGATGAAGTATCAATACTTGCCATTCCTTTTAAATCGATTATTAAATATTTTATCATCCTTGCATTTTCACGAGCTGGCTGTGATGGATGAACTAACATTGATCCATATTTTTCCAATCGATTTAATCTTGATCTTAAATCTCCTGTATTAACAAAAGTTAAAGGTTCTGGAATTTTAACAATTAAACATCCTTCAATTTCCTCGATTTCTGGATCATGAAATATACTCAAACTATCTTCCTGATGATTATCATGTATTGCGATATTGGGGAGATCAATTGTTGAATTTCCTTGGAAATTATTAAAAGAATTTACTGTAAATGCTTCTTCAATTAATTCATCAGCATTTCGAAAAATATTTGTATTCGGTATCCTTCTTAAGATTTGAATTCTTGACCTACTTGAATGTTTAAGAACTCTCACAAAAGCTAAAGTAATACCTGAAGCTAGACCAGCTTCAGCAGACCAAACAATTGTTAATACAAAAGTGGTAAATAAAGTTAATAATTCATCATAACCAGATATTTTCCAATAAAATCTAATATCAGCGGGCACTTCTTCAATCAAGGCAACACCGATGACACTGACAATAGTTGCCAATATACAGATTGGTAAGTAATAGAAATAACTTAATAGCCATTTAACGCTGATCATTGTAATTATTGCCATTATTACAGCAGATAAAGGGGTTTTAGCTTGAGATAAAGCATTAATTCTACTTCTTCCATAACCGCCAAAACTTGGTAAAGCACCAAATAAACTTGCAGTTACATTGACCATTCCTAAAGCAACCAATTCTCTATTCGGTGATATTGTATAATTATAGACACTTGATAAAGATTTTGAAGTTGTTGAACTTTCAAAAAATCCAAGTAAACATAATATAAAAGAAGTTGAAAAATATTTTCGAATTAATTTAAAATTTACCATTGTTATTGGTTTTTGAATATGAAAACCTGTAAAATTTATATCGCCAACAATTTCAATATTTTCATTTTCATTTAATTTTAATAAATTTGATAAAATTGTTGTAACTAAAACTGCTATTAAAATCTCAGGTATAAATAATATCCATTTAAATTTTAAATTTCTTTTTGGTAAAAATTTCTTTAAAATTTTAAAAAAAATTAAAAAAATAAATGTAAATAATGATAAAATTGATGAAATTTTATTAATTTGATCAATATTATTATAAATAAATTTAATTTTACCAATTGTTGATGTTGTATTTTCATTATTTATTGGAATTTGATCTAAACCTAATTCAGTTGTTAATTCATCAATTATCATAACAACTCCAAAAGCTGATATAAAACCACGTAATAGCGCTCTTGATAATAAATTATCAATAAAACCGAATCTAAATAATCCACCAATCAATAAAATTGATCCTAATGTCACTGTAATTATTGCTGTAACCTCATTGGCAGAAAATTCGGGGTTTAAAGTATGATTTATCTTATCAGTTGTTTGACCGATTATAACACATAATGCTGCTTCGGGACCAACGACCATTTGTGGAACTGTTCCAAATAATGCATATATAAATGGTGGGATCATTAAACCATATAGACCAGTTATTGGTGAAAGTTTTGCTAATGAAGAAGCATAGGACATTTGTAATGGGATTTGAAAAGATGCTAATGATACACCAGCACAAATGTCTCCAAATAATTTACTCCAGCTGTATTGTGGAAGCCATGATAAAATGGGTAAATAATAGGAGATATATGAAGATTTTGTATGAGTGAGATTATTTTCAATGGTATTGGGATGATTATCTTGATCAACGTTAAATTTATTACCAGTGTTGTATAACAAAGTTCTTGTGTCGAAACTGCCAGATCTGCTGAAGTTCGGTCGTTCCAAACCTCGATCTCTAGTATTATAAGTACGCTGATCCAAAGATCTGGGAAGAAGCCTTGAAGTTTCACCTTGGCCTGAAAGAAGGTTTAGATTAGACATCAATAATGCTTTGATGAACAGGATAAGGAGAGAAAATTATCACGATCGCGGCTTGGTTAACCATATATCCAAGTAAAGTTTATAATTTAATATTTGACACTATTACGTAGCTTTAACACTCTCGAATGCACACTTTTATTTAAACGTTTATATAAGATATTAGATATAATAGATGAATTATTTTAAGTAAAAAATGCAATTATTAACCAATCATTTATTATCATCATCATTATCATTATCAGATATTTTAGAATTAAGATCAAATTTTGAGTTATTAAAACCAAATAATTGAATAACTAACCGAAGCAATACATCACTATTTTGTTGGACGTTTTCTAAATCTTTAAATGATTTATAACTTTCCATTTCTGATAAATCATCGTTATTTTTTATATTAATATCTTCTTTTACAAGACCTAATTGTGTTAAGATATTTATAATTTGAAATGATAAGAGTTCTGTATTTTTCAAAAATGCAAAAATAATTTGTTTAATGATTGGATCAATGTCAGTTAAAATTTGTGATTCAAAATTTGTTAATGAAGTACCTGATTCAGAAGATGAAGAGGAAGATAGAGGAGTATTAGTAAATAATCTTGCAATATCAAGTACTTGTTTTAAGAAATCGATTAATCTTAAAATATCATCATTTGATTCGAGTAAATCATGAAAAATATGAAGGACAATGTTATCTTCAATTTTTATAATTTCTTTCTTATTTTCAGTTTCATAATAATGAAATTTTGTAATTTTATTTTCTTTATTATTGATTAATAAAGATAAAGCAACCATTTGATCAATTAAAGTCGAAATAATTAATTTAATTGCTAATTTAAAATTAGGACCTTGTGGACCATTAAAATCTTGATCTTTAATTGAATTAAAAGACTTAAAAGTATCTAATCTTAATAAAGCAAATAAGAAAAAATCTTTTAATATAATGTTTTGATTTTGATATTGATTTTGAATTTGATTTTGGTATCTATTTTTACTTTCACTTTTGTTAATTATCATTGGTAAATTTAATTCAAATAATAAATGAAATAAATTTTGATTACTTAAATTATCTAGATATTTTGAAAATGATTGAAAAATTTGTGATATATATTGTGCTGGTATATCTTTTTTATCATTTGTTTTTAAATAATTATAAATTAAATTAAATATAAATAAATCATATTTAATATATTTATCATTATAATAACTATTAATATCATTATCTGTAGATTCATCAACTTCTTGTGAATTATTAAATTTTAAATTTATATTTGATGATAATATAGATTTACAAATTTTAAAAATCTGTCTTGGATGTTTATCAATATAATTTAATAAAATGATCTTTAAATGATCTTTATATCCATATTCAGTTTCATTATATTCATCATTATTATTAAAACTATAATTATCATTATCATTAATAATTATAGGATCATCATTTGATAGAATTGTATTTATAAAATTATCACTTTTTTGAAATAAAGTTGCTAATAACATCAATTCAGGTGATCCATCACCATGAAACCCTTCTTTCATATGATAGAGAAGATTATAAATAATATTTGGAGTCTTTTTAAGAACTAAAGCATAAGGAATTGTTTTAAAAGCATATGAATTATTTATGATACATGAAGCAGTATAACCAAGATATTTATGCCATGTACCAGTTAAATATTTTGTATTTAAAAAATTTAAAACATCTGTTGATAAAATCAATGTATCAAATGATTCATTACAAGATAACGACCCAAGCGACTCATAAACAACTTTGGCAATTATTAACAGTTCTTCTTGAGCTTCAACTTGTGTTGCTAAATCAAATGCATAATAAGTTAACTCAATTATTTTTTTAATTCTTTCTGCAGATTTTTCAAAAGTAGGTGAAAATTCGTTTTTATTATCAGTTGTAGGGGTTGGAATAGTACAAACTATATCTTCAAATTTCTTAAAAGTTAAAAATGATAAAGCACAGTTCAAAGTAGGTAAAGTGACGTCGATTGCAGTATCATCATCATCAGGATTTGTTTGTTGATCCTCAATTAATTGAAATAAAAGGTCAATTGCATTGTTATCGATTTTATCAGGAGAAATAAGATCGGGTTGTGTTTTAAGACGCATGACAATGTTTTCAAGAGTTGATACTAGATATTTTTTATCCAAATCAGGGGTATCAAATAAAGATAATAATGTATCAATCAAACCATTTTTCAGCAAAATATCCTGAGAAAGAGCCGAGTCATTAGTAACATTGTACAAAACAATCAATAAGTTCTCAATTTCAGTGATGTTTTCCTTTTGAGTGAATACCATTTCATAAAAACCTATGAATCTTTCATAATTTAGTAAAGCACTTCTATTTGCCTCAATATCAGCGATTCCATTAACCAAAACCTGAATAGATCGACTTCGAACCGACTCAATAAATTCTGTATCTTCGGACTTATGAGGGTTTTCATAAATATGATATAAAATATCGACAACATTGGGAATTAATTGTTGAACAAAAACATGATCTCTGTTTAAAACACTTCTAAATGCAAATCCTAAGGTTTCTAAACTTTTCTTCACATCCTCAGAAGATTTTATATAGTTCTCAATTGTGACATTTTTGGCAACAGCAGCCAATTTTTCCAATTCTTCTTCCATTTCCATTTAATTATCAAAATTGATAAATTTGACACAAAACCTGACAAAATCTTCAAAATCTGGAGGTTAAACACAAACCAAACACCCGTGCACCTCAGGGAGTGCAAATACAAAATAATATTAATCCTCCAAATTTTCCGTCCCAAACAATAAACACACCCAAAATCACTTAGAAATGTCCGCAGACCCTAGTACTCATCTAGCCCATCCCGGCCCCCCATCTGGCCGGCCCCCCCTCACTTCAAACTCAACCTTAACGGAAAACACAGATATCCTCCCGAATCAGCAACCACCATCATTGCTGGTAATTGATACGCACGTTGGGACTAATGACATTGGCAACGGCGATGACGATCAAAAGCATAAATACAAAACCAATGAAGAGAAGAAGAAGGATTCCGATACGGACACAGATTCCGACATAGATTCCGACTCAGACACGGATTCGGAGCCAATGAAGCCTGAAAATGAAGAAGATCTAAAGGATTATTGTGTAGGTGGGTATCATCCAGTTCACATTGGTGAGAAGTTCAAGAACGGTCGCTATAAAATTGTACGGAAGCTAGGATGGGGCCATTTCAGTACTGTTTGGTTAGCAAAAGATTTGGAATCAAAAGAAAATAATCACGTTGCTATGAAAGTCGTCCGTTCTGCTAAACATTATACTGAAACTGCAATCGATGAAGAAAAACTACTGAAAAAAGTTGTTAGTGGGAATAATAATCATCCTGGTAAGAAATTTGTTGTTGGGCTTTTGGATAGTTTTTTACACGAAGGACCAAATGGAACACATGTCTGTATGGTTTTTGAAGTCCTTGGTGAAAATCTATTAGGCTTAATAAGAAAATATGGTCATCAAGGAATCCCTTTAACTCTTGTTAAACAAATCACCAAACAAATACTATTGGCTTTGGATTATTTACACCGAGAATGCGGTGTAATACACACAGATTTAAAACCTGAAAATGTTCTCATTCAAATTGGAAATGTTGAAGAAATAGTGAGACTTGTTGAACAACAAGAGCGCGATAAAAAATTAGCAAAAAGAAAAGAACGAATATCTAGAGCTGCAAGTAGTGCCTCAATCAATACTAACCCCAATAGCAGTCACAATAACAACAACAATAATACTCCACTACAACCACAATCTCTTGCAATTGCTGAAGATGGATCACAAATTATAAACCCTCGAAAGGGAAGAATGTCAAGAAGACACACTCTAATTACTGGCTCTCAACCTTTACCTAGTCCTCTAAGAACACACTTCAATTCAAATAGTTATTTCCCTGATTTCACAATGTCTCCTATCACCAAAACACAACCTACTAGCAAATCTAAATCCCCAGATAAATATGAAACGCCTGCATTCAGAACAGTTCCACCTGAAACGGATGATAAGTTAGCAGGTTCATTATCATCAATTTCAATAACTGAACAAAATGCATCAAATTCATCATCCCAAAACCCATTATTACAACCCGCTATTCAATTTCCAATCGATTCCAATTTCACAAAAGGAGCTTCCTCAACAACTGCACTTGATGATAATTTAATCTCTGTTAAGATTGCTGATCTAGGTAATGCATGTTGGGTTGGTCACCATTATACTGATGATATACAAACACGTCAATATCGATCTCCTGAAATTATACTTGGCGCTAAATGGGGGGCATCGGTTGATGTTTGGTCTATGGCATCTCTTGTATTTGAACTTTTAACTGGTGATTATTTATTTGATCCAAGATCAACTGAAGCTTATACAAAAGATGATGATCATTTAGCTCAAATAATTGAATTATTAGGAAAATTACCAAAATCTTTATTAGAAGAAGGTCGTTGGACACATGAATTTTTTACACATTCTTCACAACCACATTCAAATTCACATTCACATTCAAGTTCAAGTTCAAATTCAAATTCTTTAAGATTACGTAGAATAACAAAATTAAAACCATGGAATTTAAAATCTGTTTTATATGAAAAATACAAATTTAGTAATGAATTATCTAATCAGATTTCAAGTTTTTTATTACCAATGTTGGAATTATTACCTGAAAGAAGAGCTGATGCTGGTGGAATGACAAATCACGATTGGTTAAGTGATGTCGATGTTAATGGGAGTCTACAAGGTTTGTTTGATAATAACAATAATAATAATAACAATAATAATAATAATAATAATAATAATAATAAAATCGATAGAGTTGTTGGTAAGTCAGGGAAAGATATACCTGGTTGGTATAATATCGCTAGGGAAGGTTCTAATTGATAATAATTAACGGATATAATAATAACAATACAAATATTAATATTAATTATTTAAAGTGGTGATAATTATAATTATAAATTTTGATTCTTTTACCAATTGTTATTTTGTTAACATCTTTAACTTCAAGGACTTTAAATATACACTCAAGTGTATACGTACTATTAAATAGAGATACAAGGTCAAGTTCAAGTTCAATCTTATTTTTCGATTTTTTTTATTTTTATTTTTGTATCCGTCTTTTTTTCAATTTTATATTCATCTCTCTTTTTTATCGCGTTTGCTTTTATATTGAATAAACTAACCCTAAATTTTTCTTAATTATATTATTTTTATAATGTACTATAGTACTTAATACTTATTACTATACCGATACACTATTATTTTCCGCTTTACTTTTTCAATTAAAGATTTGTACTCTTTTGTTTGTCTTACATACATCTCCATATTTATAGATTATTAACTTCTTTTGATCCTTAATTATAAGATTTTCAACTGTGATTGTTTAATTAAATACACGGTATAAAATCAAACAGAATAATAAGAGATTCAAATAGAAAATGAAAACAATTAAAAATGTATTTGATTAACCCACCCTAGACAGTGAGAACCTACACCTTTAAGTTTTAACTGGTAGCTTATTCATTAGTCAATATTTTCAAAGAACAAGATTTTAATAATTTGGCGATTCATTCATCTAAAGCGCAACTAGTGAGGACCCCTCTAGTATTATCTTTTAAAAACATTCGGGTTACTGTGTATATATTATCTTATATTTTTTGGGGAGTTTAAAGATCCATATGACATTGTAATGACAGTTATAATTTGTAAATGTGAACCCACTGAAGTAATAAATAGTGGAAGTTCTAGTACTCCATCAATTGATTTTGGACTATAAATAAACTTTAATGGATATTTGATAAAACTTCCCAGTGCTGGTTTGATATTTTTCTGTTGAACAGAGGTTATTAATGGATTTCTAGTCACTAATCCCGCTAAGCATAATATTGGATCCGGACAACGTGTAGTCACTTTTATCGTTGACCTAATTTTATCTGGATAATCGCATTTTTTTCCTACCAACCATTCGACATATTTTAAGTAAGATATCTCTTCTGTCCTAGAGTCAATATGATAAGACATTTTACGTCTCAATTTCTTGCTATAAATCATTTTAAATATTTTTGGATCAAGATATGGCTGAAAAAGGCAAGGCAGCAGCTTATGAGCCCTGCTTAATAGAGAATAATTACAATTAATATTATAATACTTATAAACAGTTTTGGGGGTTTCTGATTCTGATAATAAACCTTCTAATTGCCATTTTGAAAATGATAATAAAAGACGTAATAATGAACTTGTCACTTTAATATCAGCTTCCAACTCTTCTGAGAATTCCTCATCATTATAAGAACTAGTTGAATCTAAGCTATTAAATAATAATAAAAACACAAATTAATCAAATATTTCTGATCCCTTTGTTGGATATAATATGGATCACTTGAGCAGCTCATCATTGGTTAATCGACTCTTTTTTTGTTTTTAACCTTCATATAATTTCCAATTAAATTTAATAAAACTCGTGCGGCATGATGCAGCATAATTATCTTTATTCAGTCTTGAAATATAGCCTATATATTCAGTTAAAAATACTTATAAACCTATTTATATAAACTACTCAAGACACATTAATTGTAATGATTGCAGCTCAGTCTCTTTTATGCATGGTGCCTATATCTGTGCAGTAAGGGTGCTGCTTTTCCCCAGAACAAACAAGACATAATCATAAGATGAGCTTGATGGTCACTTATTGTATTGTTGGATTCGTACAATTAGATTGTGGGAAGTTGTTATTTATGGTACTAAAAGAAAAGGAATATTTTTGGGGTAGATTATTTTTAATCATTGACTCATTGGTTCTAAGTATTCTGTTGTTTTTATTCCTAGATTTGAAAAGAGGGTAATAATTCCTGATGAGTAGGAAGTTTGAATGTGATGAAAATATTTGCAATTAATTAAAGAGCTTTAATAAATTCCTGAGGTCGATCTTTAAATTTGGACTTTTGAATACGAAAAAAAAGCATTTTGAAGACTCGCATGCTTCTTCGATTATTGATTTATTAATTGAAGAAAGTCCTATAGCAATGATTCATCAAGGCATGAATGGTATTTGTCGGCGTTCTTTTTACATTCAAAATTTTTATGCTTTCTGCTGAACTCTATGACCAGTTCCTAATCTTTTTCGCCTTCGTTTTAATGTGGGTTTACCGTTATCTTCAACAACAGTTTGAGTTGATAATCCAATATGACTTTGAATTGGTGGTGAAGGTAAAATAATTTCATCATTTTTAACTTCAATTTTATTTTCTTTTTCTTTTTCTTTAATTGCCGAATTAATCATTGAATCATAAATATTTTCTTTATTTTCAGATTTTAATACGGCATTAGCAGTCTTAAATCCATCATTAAGAATCTTTTTCACCTTTCCTCCCTTTTTCTTTCCCTTTCCTTTCTTTTTCGCATTTTCTAATTCATTCGCGTAATCTTCAGGAATTTGTTTATTGAGTAATGAATATAAATCAGGTATATTCTTTTCCCATGTTTGGTCAGTTAAACATAATTTTTTTATTTCATCAGTTAAAAAACGACTTGGTTTTTGCGATTCTCCACCATAATAATTGTAATGAACTTTATATCTACTTAGATGTAATAAAACCTGTGCTCTTGTCATTGATACATAAAGACATCTTCTCTCTTCATCTACATCTTCTTCTTTACTTGAAAAACGAGATGGGATGACACCTTCATTCAAACCAGGTATGAAAACCACTGGCCATTCTAATCCTTTAGCTGCATGAATTGTGGAAATCGTAACTGAAGGTTTAGAAATATCACCCAAATTATTATTTGTTTTATCATACAGTTGAACGGAAATTAAAAATCTTTCCAACATTGATGATGGCTTTAAATCATCATCATCTAAATCATCTCCTTCTAAAATTTCAGTTTCAATTGGTTTTGATTCTGAAATTTGTTGTCTTAATTCACCAACATTTAACTTTCTTTCTTCATCAACATGAATTTCTTTTTCAAATCCAGATTCTTTATAAATATAATCAAAAGCTTTTAAAACATTTTCAATTGATTCTAAATTAGAATTAATAATTTCACGAGACTTTTCAATGATTTCAATATATCTTTCAATACCTTTTAAAGCAGCTCCTTTGACATTACTAATCAATTCATTAATATGTTTATCATTAATCTTTTCAATTTCAACTTTCTGTTCTTTTTTCTTTAAACCATGATAATATATTGTATATTTCAATAATTCTAATGATGATTTATAATTTGAACTTAATAATTCATCAATTTTTTCAATTGATTTTTCACCAATTCCTCTTTTAGGGTAATTAATTGTCCTTAATAAAGCATTGATATCACCATCTGAATTAATAACTCTTAAATAATCAATCATTGTAGTAATTTCCTTTCTATCCCAAAATCTTCTCCCTTTAACAATTGTATAATGAATAGATTTACTAATTAATGATTGTTCAATTAATCTTGATTGATATCCAGCTCTGATTAAAATTGCAATAGAATTTTTTTCTAAAAGATTTGGTATTTCTAATAATTTTGAAATTTGTTTTACAATCCATATTGCTTCTTCTTTGGCACCTATTGATTCATGAAATTTTATTGGGAATGAATTATTTAAATTTGAAACAAGGTTTTTATTATCACGATGTTTATCTTGTGTCATTAATAATTCAGAAACTTGTAAAATTGAAGTTGTTGATCTATAATTTTGGTCTAATGTTATAACTTTACAAGTATCTTTAAAATGATCTTTTAATTTATTAAAATTTTTAGATTCTGCATTTCTAAATTTATAAATACTTTGGTCTGGATCACCAACTATTGTTAAATTTTTATTGTTATCAGAAAATAAATAAATTAATTGTAATTGTAAATCATTTGTATCTTGAAATTCATCAACTAAGACATGTCTTATATTTGAACAAATATCTTTACCAAATAATGTTAATAATTTTAAACAATTTAATTGTAAATCATCAAAATCTAATAAATTATTTTCAATTAATAATTGTTGATAATTTGAATAAATATATGGCAATTCTGGATTATATTTAGATTTTTCTGAAGGTAATAGTTTAAAATTATCAGATGTAATTCCATTTGATTTTAATTTACTAATTGATGTCAAATAACCTGAAATAACACCAGTTAATTGTGAATCTGAATATGCTAAGTAAGGACCAATTGATTTTTTATATTTTTGAATAATATCAGCAGGGAAACTCTTAATAACTTTTTTCATCATATCATTACTATCTCTTTCAGCAGCAATTGAAAATCCATTTGCTATACCAATTTTATGACCAAATCTACGTAAATATCTTAAACAAATTCCATGAAATGTACCAAGCAATAACCTTGATGACAAATTATTATCATTGATTAACACACGAATCCTTTCTTTCATTTCCAATGCTGCTTTGTTTGTGAATGTAGTAACAATTATATCTCGAGGATTAATTCCTTGTGACAACAAATAAGAAATACGCGACGTAAGAACCTTAGTTTTACCTATGAATATTAATGATTATTATTATTAGAAAAATTAGTCCTTTAAGTTTTCACTTATGAATATTCAAAACATACCAGTTCCCGGGCCTGCTAAAATTTGCAATACTCCATCGGGGGAATAAAAAATACATTCTTTTTGCTTTTCATTTAAACCGAGGGCTAAATATGGTACGATTGATGTTGTGGACATTTTAGACACACAATCTGAATAAGAAAGTCGTGATGGGGGAATTTAGGAGGTTTTGGAGATTTACACCCCTTTTTTAGGTAATAACAATAAAAAAAATTCACGAACGCGTCTGATTTGACATCTATATTATCACGTGTTTAAACTTTCAACTAATATAATATTTTTATTCCTCAAAAATTGGCCTTAAAATCAGCCTTTTTATTGTCTTAAGATTAAATAAATGAATTATTTCAACGTTTGTTTACTATATTTCTTAAAACTAATCTACCGGTAGAGAAACTGTGGTAAATTTTGGGAAATCTATGGAGGTCATTTTGTCTGTGTCCAGATTTAGCAGATTTAGCAGATTTACTATATTTGAATATGCAACTACGTCTGACTACTGTATAAGGTAATAAATTACCTACATTCCATACAAAAGACCCGCGAATTATGATAAAAATATTTTGATACCGCAAAACCAAACAAAATCACAGAATAAACTAATATTATAGAAATATATATATGTATATGATAATCTAAATTCAAGCAAATTTAAACAAACACTGATTGAAAACTTTTAAATTTTTTGCAGTTAACAGCTTAGAAAAAGTAATATCCAGCTATATTTTTTTTAAAATATATTAATATAAACAAAAACTAATATGGAATACCATTTGTCAATTTTTGGAATCCATCATAACCTTTTGAAGATAAACTCTCATATGATTTCCTAATTAAACCTCTCATAAATTGAGCCGCTTCTTTTTCAGTTCTATTCAAAGCAAATCGTTGTCTTAATTTTTTTATCGTTTGCTCTTTGAAACAGGGCAATCCACTGTCCATCATTGTCTTTACACATTTGACGATCGTTTCGGAATATGGTCTTACGGCGAGAAAACTTTTAACGCATAATTCTTCAAACCATTTATATGCTTGGGTTTGAGTACTTCCACCTAAAACTTGAATCATTTCATGCGTTAATTTAAATGGCGCATGCTCAAATTTCACCCCACCAGGTGTGATATCAAAACAAAATCCAAAATCAATATGTAAAATATGACCTTGATCATCATACATAATATTACCGTTATGACGATCTTTAAACTGCAACAAATATGATATAACTGAATAAGCAGCTAAACTTTTAACAAAATTGTTTCGTGCTTTTTGAAATTCTATTGAATCCTCTGGTCCAAATTTTGAAATGAAATATTCATATAGACCATTAACCGCTTCACGACCTAACATATCACGACTAATTGAATTTGGTAAAACATCAATCACACCACATCCTGGTGCCGTGGCAGTGACACGATAAGGGAAAACATAAACATCAACTCCATTAACATTAAATATTGTTCGGAAAACTGAAATGATTTGTAAAACTAAAACATCCTGTCGACAATCATCACCTACTTTGAAAATAGCACTTTGCCATTTTTCAATATAGTGAGTATTTGTTGTCGATCGTACCAATTGAGTATCATCTGAGGCATCATTATCAAAACTTGCTTCTGCAATTCGAGACACTTCTTTACGAATCTTAAAAGTTGCCATAAAGGGCGCCTTAGCATGACTTTGTAAAGGTCTTCCTGACATTCGATCAATACCAACTACAACACCATCAGGATTGGAAGGTAAGTAAACACCAGGCTTGACAACGATTTGGCTCATTTCCTCATCGATTTTGGCCTTCTTTTCAGCCTTGGTTTTCTTAATATATGGTTTCAATTTACCTGAGATTGATGTGACCTCATTGAAGAAGCCAAATTCTTTTTCATAAAACAGCCTATCTTCATTTCTAAAAGATGAAATCAATTTCTCCATGACACGATCTAAACTTGGTTTCAAAGAATCCGGTATAGTTGCATCCTCATCCTTATATTGGTTAGCCAAAATATTCCATATAATTTGATGTGCAAAGAGCTGACTAATATTAGCTGTTTCCAAAATAAATCTTTCAACATAACCTAAAGTATCATGTCTCAATAATTGAACAATTTGTGGGACATAAAAAAATGTTAGGTTTACATCTTGACCCTCCAGAGATCTCATGGCATATTGTAGAATGTAAGGGTTTCCTACAAACGGAGGCAAGAATAAATTAATGGAATCAATTGGTGATACAGGTTCCCAATAAATTAGATATCTTAAAGCAGCTTGATTATCTAATATCTTCGAATTTAAAAAGTATTGAACAGCATCTGGATAATCAATAGCTGCAACAGGGTTTCTCAATAATAAACTCTCCAAAACAGGTTGTAATTCTATTCTGTTATACCTTACAAAAAGATTAACAGCTAATGATGGATTAATGTCATAGGCTTGTTTAATAGACTCATCTGTTATTTCTGCATTGAATTGTTTTACATAATTATCTCTTCCGGTAGTCTCTACTGGATTTAACCAAGCATCGATCAGTTTAATTTCATCTGCAAGGAAATTTAATAGCAACTGTTTTTTCATTGCTAATTTATTGGAGCTGGTAACCTCAATTCTCTTGATGCCTTCAAAAACATCAATCAAGATGGTATAATCCGTTTTAATTTTTAATAAATTCCCACCAAATGGCCAATTTTGTCTTCGTGTAAACCAATTTAAAGATGCGGAAAATACCAAGTCCTTTAATTGTTCTTTAATCCTAGACGACAATTGAATATGAACACTCAATACATCAAGACCAAAACGAATTAGCTCAAATCTAGCTAGTCTTGCATATGGATGAAAACTACCATAGTTAGCAGAAATTCCTTGTAATCCTTTAATCACAATTCTGGTAAATATTTTCAACAAATGATCACTTAGATACAAAGTTGCCTGAAAATGTGAAGCAAACATCCTGATCAAGTATAAATGTGGTTCCAATGATTTACTTGCTATGCTGGCTTTTAAGTTTAATTCTTCCATATCAGTAGGAGCATACTCCATTAAACAATATTCAGCACCCGGAATATCTTCCTTTTTACTGTATAAACCGACTTTAGATTCAATAGTATCTTCCCATAATTGTTCAATTTCAGATAATAATAATGATTCTAATTCTGGTTTTTCATTTATAACACAAGACCATATACCTGCTGCAAATTTTATTATTGGTGCCGTAAATACGATAAATGGAATTTTCACTAATGCTCTTGCAATTTCAGCATTAATACCATTAATAAGAATTAAGTATCCTGCGGCATCTTGTAATACCTTAAATAGTTCACTATTGGGGATGATTTTCTGTTGTAAAATTTGTGTTTCGATATCCTGTAGTCTTAGCAAAATATAGTTTTTATGTCTAATATTCGCTATCTCTACTTTCTCACTTTTAACCAATTTGCTCATCACATCATTCTTGAAACTTGTTCTCCATCTAAATTGAGATAAAAATCCAGCCAATGAATCTGGCCTCTCGCCATCAATAAGTCCAATTGATGATAATTCCCGATCTCTAGATGATATAGAACCCGCCATCTCTATAGCAAGAGAAATCCCATATTCCATATGACTACTTGATTTAAATTCATCACCACTATCACTAATATAAGCGCTTAATAAACTCTTCATATCATCATTACAACGTGTCAAAACTAATCTAACCCATTCTCTTGCCTTTGAGTGGAATCTGCTTAAAGTTGCTCGTCTGTAAGAATATGAATCCGAAAGGCGTAAAGTGATATCTACTCTTTTGGATCTGAATACAGATCTTGGTTCATATTGGTTAGAATCGGCATCCAAACAACTTTCAAATAACAGAGAAAGTAATTCAACTAAGGCATATAAACTTTCCTTATTACAAAGACAAGAAGGTAAATTTTTGATAATTAAGTCACAGCATTTAAAGGCAACTTCTTGGAGTTCTGAAATTCTATGACAACATAATGTTAGAATCTTTTTCAATTGCTTGGCCACATTATCAGCAGAAAACTTGGCTGCACCTCCTCTTTTAACACTTAATATGTATAAGTTAGCAATATCAAGGGTGATTTTAGCAATATATTTATTGATATCACCAGATTTTATACTAGGATCTGAAAAATATAATAATATCATAGAACAATCACCACAATTTGCTCTAAGAGATTCCAATAAAAGTGTTGCAGCTAAAAACATCAACTTGGGTCGTGACATTGTTTTCAATTCGAATAAACTTGAATCATCAAAAGTTGCGCCCATAATTGTTCGCTGATCTCGAACGTTATGATTGGATGATCCCCTTCTTAAAACAGTATTCAATTCTAATGAGGTTTCTGTACGCGTTGATGACATTTCAGAAACCAGCGGAGGAGAATTCCAAGCTATTCTTTCTAGTTCAGGAAGATATTCTTTACAAATTTTGGTAGAGATTGAATAGCCGTGTATAACCATATTATACCAGATATCAGCGAATAGTGAGACTAAAGTAGAATTTTTGATCTTTAGGGGTGCTTCATTTGTTGATGGAAGTAAAGAGGATAATGGTTTCAAATAAACTGCAATCTCATTTGCAACAGTTGATATTTCAACATGAGATCTATGATGTTCTGAAACTTGAGCATCACCTTTACTCTTTATATTATTCAATAATTCTGCCAAATATATTTCAAATAGTGGATTTGTTTGACTCAGAGATTTTGCGATTTTAATTCTAGCGTCAACAATACCTTTGACAATTGGTGATGAAATACCTTGTTGAACATTTGCATTCGTTACAGAAGTATAAAGTTTCAAAATAATATTGAATTCTTTTTCAGGTACAAAAACAGCACACTCAGCTAGACCATCAATTATCAATTTATCTAGAAAACTATATCCATTCACAAACTTCTGACACAAAATAGAAACTGTCATAATAGTAATCATAGAATCACCATATGCCTTTGAAATAGTAACTATTGATTTTATAATGTTTTCAAAAACATGTTGATATTCTTCTTGTGTATTACCATTAGCATTTAGAAGAGATATATATGATCCATCAGCTTCAAATTCATTTCCATTTGCACTTGCCTGTTCAGAACTTCTGGATTCTGTGAGACTTCTTTTCTCTGAAATATTAGTCCTTGTCTGATTTGCAGAGTATGGTGAACCATTACTGTCCACTGCAAGTAAGTTAATTAGTGAATAAATTGTAGTAATAACAGCATCTTGAGATAGAAACTTTAAACCCATGGCCAAACTTTTTGCAGACTCTTCTGCTATAAATTTCGGGAACCTGGAGTTTGATAAGAAATGAGGATATGCTCGGGTTAAGATAGCCCCAGTAGTTACATCTTTATGACAAATCAATGAACCCACTCTAACAATATTTAATCCAAGATTAAGGTCAGACATTTCTAAAGGATGATGAACACTAGACTCAAAGATACGGGTGACAGGTTCGACTGGAATAATATCGTAAAATATTCCCACAGATAATATTTCTAATGCTATAGCTTTCGTTGAATATGCTATTTCAATTCTTTCTGGCGATGATAATTCTATGTAATTTGCACCTTCTTCCAGAATTTCAATTTCAGAAAAGGCGAAGTCAACCATTTCCTTTAAGATGGTACTTCCTTCGATATCAAGTTGAGGGTTGGTCTCAACGTCTTTTTTATTCACAGTATCATTGAGCAAAGCATTAATTAACGATGATTTGATTGTATCAGATGAATTTGGTTCATAACCAGGAAGATATGAACCAACGATCGATTTTGCAATGAGGCATAACTTGTTAGAAAACAATAGGGCCCCAACAGACATCCCATGTTCTGAATATAAATCATCGTAATGTCGACATTTTGTAATTTCTTCTAAGAAAGCTGTTCCAAGAGCACCTTTATTACTAACCTCTACGTGATCTTCACTGTCAATAACACGTAAACTTGATACTGCAGATTCGATATAAGTTAATAATTTGTCATTCATCAGGATACGCAGTCTTTTAAAAGTTCGTAGTATTTCAAGTCTTAGTATTTGATTACCAGGTTCCGATTCTGTCCCAGATGTGGTTAATTTAGGGTTAGATAAAGCAGTAAGAAATCCCAGAGTTGAAAAAATAAATGTAAAGACTCTAGTTAAATGAACTTGGGGATCATATTGAGAAAGAGCTTGCCACTGTGACTCCAAGGCAGCTGCATGTTTATCCAGAATTAGTGAGAGTTTCGCTGCTAATACGGGGAATTTTGCAACCAAAGTTAAAGATGCTGTCATAAGATTTTCGGTTAAATAATGCCATGGAGAAGGATGAATATCTAAGATTCTCTGTTAGTCTCATTTTCATCTAAGTGAATAAATAAGGAAGGGGGTTTCTTTTTCTCTTAAAAAATAACATACTTCTGATCAAAGGGGATCTTGAAAATTCTTGTTTTGGCGATTCCACAATATAAGGCATCAAACGGTCTATTATGACCGAAGCAGTTTCAACTGATTTTATATGACCGACACATTTACATAAAGCATCCAGCACTTCAAACTCTCTAAATATCTAGACAAATTTCATGTTAATGCCTTTGTAGTCTCAGATTTCCATTCCGTATAACATACCATTGTTGACGAAACATCAGTCGGAGATTCAAGAGCTCCGAAAATAATTGCCAAGTCACCATGAATATTGTCTTTCGCTTTGGCTAATAAGCTGAAGCTGTTGGTGGTTTTGAATGAAAAGCGGTTGGATTCATGTGCTGTGTTGCTGCCGTTGGTCTTATTACCATCCTCGGTGGTTGCCTCTACAGCCAAGCAGGCGAGTTGGGCAAGTGCCTTCGAGCGAAGGGTGAACCTGTCAACACTATAAGGTGTCAGCAATAACAGTAGTATAAGATATGATAATAGTAAGTTACGTACCCTAGATATTCCATAGTCCACGAGTAGTTAAAGTGGTCGAGTTCTAGAAGGTGAAGATATAAAAGAAGCTAAGCTAAAGGTATGGAAGGTTGAAATATGTGATTGTGTACGACGCAACATACAAATACATGCACATGCTATCCACCCACAATAGAAATAAATTTCCATAACATGAATAGGGTTAACGTTAGGATTATTATAGGCTGAGGAAATTGGTTATTTTATACCAATCATTTTAATGTGAGATCTTCATAACCATTAATTATATCTATTATAATTACAAGAACAGCATTATGCAACTTATTTATAAGCGTAAGATCTGGTATATTGGTCTAATGAATAAAGCCCTAATTTAAACAAACTGATGCCGGACTGTTTAATCCGATTCTCCAGATCTATTATTATTCTTTCAGATTCAAAGATAGTTGCTCATTCATAATCTGAACAAAAAATATACAGGCTTACAAAGGGTAATTTTTTTGTAGCACAAATGTGTAACTCTTATCTCTCATGAATATTCGATCCAATAATATAGATTCACCCGTAAAAATGTTGTATGTTCCACATCAAAGTCCTTTATAGTAACGATCTTTATAACTTTAGAGCACAAAAGTATATTTATTATTTATGGCAAACTCATATATTAAGTACTAAAGATAATTCACAGTTTGTAGAAAGATCGTGGGAAGGACTCAGCAGCTGGTAAGCATTGATCAAAGTATCATCTTCCAGGAATATTATCAAATATATAAAATCTTCCCCACATATCTTCACACCTATTCTAGACCTAATACGAGTCCAAGTAATAACTCTACACCTGCGAATTTCCATACCTTAAAAATAATGACATCATCAGACTTAAACACCATAAACTGTTCTAAATGACCCATTATTTTTAATTAAATGATTTTCCGACGCGAACGCGTAGGATCTTACAGATTCTAAACCTGAAAAGTCCGCCAAGGATACAAAAACGATTTTGACCGGAAATAATAGCAATAACATTTATTTCTGTTCGTGATTCCTGACCTTCCCTTTTTCTTAGAACCTCACAGGCCGTAATAATTTTTTAGACTTGATATTGAATAGACAAGTATTGTTAACAAATTAAAAGAATATTCAAAAATATATCATGTGATCTCACTTTTTGAGTTACCCCACCATCAAATTTAAACACAGTTCATCACCAAATTTCTTACACAAATTTGAAGATTCTCTAAACAATGTCATTTTTCGGTGGTGGAGGTTTATCTCTAAATACCTCTTCGAATACAACCACATCAACCGTAGAGGCTGATGTATCTCAAGACAGAGTGATTAATAATCCTGCTGAGGATTCGGTTTCAGATATCTGTTTTTCACCACAAGCAGAGTTTCTCTCTGTTGCATCTTGGGATAAAAAAGTGAGAATATATGAAGTCACCGCTTCCGGTGATTCAGAAGGCAGGGCAATGTTTGAACATGAGGGCCCCGTTCTATCGACGCATTGGTCTCCAGATGGGACTAAGGTTGTATCTGGTGGTGCGGATAAAGTAGGGAAATTATTTGATTTACAATCACAACAGAGCACACAGATTGCTGCTCATGACGATACAATTCAGTCAGTGAGATTTGTTGATGTTGGAGGTTCAAACACGGTGGTTGCTACTTCTTCTTGGGATAAAACATTGAAGTATTGGGATTTAAGACAACAACAACCAGTTTCTACTGTTCAATTACCGGAGAGAGCTTACACCATGGATTCATCTAAACAACTTTTGGTCGTGGGTACAGCCGAACGACACGTTTGTATTATTGACTTGACAAATCCACAAACAATTTTCAAAAAAACTGTATCACCATTACGATGGCAGACTCGAGTAATTTCCTGTTATCCAACAGGTGATGGTTATGCGGTTGGAAGTATTGAAGGAAGATGTGGTGTTCAATATATCAACGACACAGAACCTAAGAAGAGCTTCTCATTTAAATGCCACAGAGAAGTACCTCCTAATAACAATAGAAATGCTGAAACTAAAATATATGCTCTGAATGCTATATCATTCCATCCAACTTATGGAACTTTATCAACAGCGGGTTCAGATGGTCGTATAAATTTATGGGATAAAGAATCGAAACAGAGATTGAAAACATTCCCTGATCTTGGAGCCACAGTTGCATGCACAGCATTCAATAGAACTGGTAGTATTCTTGCATATGCTCTATCTTATGATTGGAGTAAAGGAATCAGTTTTAACAGACCTGATTATCCAAACATAATACGCTTGCACCCTTGTAAAGATGAGGAAGTAAAACCTAAACCACCTAAATCAAAAAGATGAAGCTCAAAAATATAAATCTCAAAATATAATATTATGTCTAATGTGTTTATAGTAAAAGTAGAAATAACAATAAAAGTGTGTTAATATTTAACAAGCCTTCACAAGCTTCAATTTAAATTACAGGATGAAAAATTTATTAGTTAATATTATGATACGATATATATTCAGTTAAAATTTCTTTTCTTGTCTTAAGCTTAAGCTTCCAATTTTCAACTGGAACTACATTTTAAATGTATAGTTGAATTCTTGCGACATAATATTGTATAGAGTTTAAAGAAAATAAGAGATCTGTATGTTCAATTCATAACTATATTAATATAATATATATCTTACACGTAGATCTGGAATAAACTTCAAATAACAGATACATTTCGACATAATAAAATTATATAGAGTTAATTTTAAGGAACCTCGCTAAACTCATAAATACCGGGTAACCATATACATCATCCCTGATGACCCAAGACAAACCTGATCTCCTGTTCTTGTTTTATACTTAACAAATACTTAAAATTATCAATTTTTTGTAAAAAATACATTTCGATGGGTAAATCAAAGGGTGAATCAAACAGTAAAAAGGTAGGTAATAGTATGTTATACTAAGATCATTTTTTAAACACAATCACTCTCTAACGCTTATATTCCGGGATGTAGGCTCAAGGTCAAGCACGAAAGGCCGAGGCAAACAACAAAAAGAAGCACGCTGAGCAGGAGAAGTTAGAAAAACTTGAAAGTGAACAATGGGAAGAAGGCGCTAAAGGTTCTAATAAAAAGAAATTGCAAGAAGCTGAAAAGAAAGCTGAAGCTGCTCGAAAGAAAGCCGAGAGAGAAGCATTATTAGCCTCCGAGGAAGCATCACTTCCTTCCAAACCATTGAAGTCCAAGAATAGAGGTGCAGAAAAAGTTGCTGCTAGAAGAGCTGGAAATATTGATCAAGCCTTCGAAAAAGTAGCTGGTCTTAATGCAACCGGTATTGATGATGCTTTGGATGCATTGTCACTTACTACTAAAAATGATAGTAAGAAAATAGATCGTCATCCAGAAAGAAGATACAAAGCTGCTTATGAAGCCTACGAGGCTAGAAAGCTACCTGAACTAAAGGAATCAAATCCAGGTTTGAGATTAAATCAAATGAAATTCCAAATTCGTAAAGAATTTGAGAAATCCCCAGAGAATCCATTCAATCAAGTTCATGCTGACTATAACGCCACTGGCACTGATCTTCAAGGGATCAATGAAAACATCAAACGCGCAACAGAACACCGTTTGGCCCATAAATAGAAGCTTAAGCTATACAGCATATATATTATATCATAAACTGATTATATAGATGTTGATTAATAATATGATTAAGGTTTAAAGATTTCACTTGAGTTTAGTTTCAATCAAAAACATATTAATATTACGTATACAAACAAATTCTCCAATGACTTACTCTAAGGTTAGCTTTAGAAAGAATCATAAATGTCAAGATAATATGAAAAACTATTTATAAATTAAAAGCAAAGCTGAACCCAGTGATCGGCTCGTTTTCGAAAGAATATGTAATTAAAACAAACACTATAAGATATTGATATAAAATGTATTCTAAATAAATAAATATCGTAACATTAATGCATAAACAAAATAACTAGAAACCAAAATAACTAGAAACCAAAATAAACCAAAAATTAGTTATACATTCATTTTAATGTTATTATTTTGTTGGAGGTTAAGTTGGATTCAAAACTCTGACTCTTCGTCTTCTAAATCTAGTAGCCCGAGGGCATCCTCCGACCTTGCATGAGTATGGGAGTATAACCGTCGATCTCCTCCAGAATAATCAACAGTATGTTTCCTGTGTTTCTTTTGTTGTAGGGACCAAATGTCCTTCTTGGTAAGTAATCCTTTTAAATCACCTCTTGATGTGAATAAAAGATACCTCAAACCTAATGTTTGAAACATCATTAGCACAACCTTTAATAATGCTTCTTGTGAAATTGTCATTAAATCACCTTCGGCCCAAGGCTGTAAATCAAAAACAATCTGTGAACTACTAGAGTTTTCCTCTTGTGGACTGTTTAGTAAATCTTTCGTTCTTGATCGGGATATATCTAATGGATATTTATTACCCGTGACTTTACATGGGGTGTCTTCAGGATAGTCACAAACATACACAGCGTGCTCTAGTGCTTTTTCCAACTCTGTTCTTGAAATGAGACCTAACAAAGTTGATTCATTGGGGCTTTTAACAATGGGGTAACTTTCATGATCCGTTTCACTTAACAAAGTCTTCAAAGAGCCAATTGTATTATAGATAGCTTCACCAGAGTTATTAGGAAATGCGAAAATAACAACTAGTTTATCTATGGAAGTCATAAGTTCTTTTGATTTTATATCAGGTATAGCTTCATCGGTGGTTGTGTTTAAAAATGGATATCCATTTATATTAATCCAACTTTCATAAACTCCCTCTTTGCAAATTGCATCAGCAACCCACTTTGAAATTATAACGCCAATCATAATAGGAAGGACATAGGATAAAGCACCTGTAACTTCAAATAGAATTACCACGACTGATACCGTCATTCTAGTAACACCACCAAGAGCAGATGCAGCCCCAATAACAGCGTAAACTCCTGGAGTAATACATTGCTCATCGGCAGAACATGTTTGAAAGATAAATGCATTAGGATGTGACTCTTGCCACGCTTGAATAATCAAGCCCATTGCTCTTCCAAATGATGCCCCGATAAAAAGGGAAGGCAACATAATTCCAGATGGTATATGAATACCAACTGTATATGCCAGTAGAATAAAACCAGTAATGACGTTTAGTAATAAACCTAATATCGCCGTTCCTCTCTTATCTGGGTTGCAGAATAAAGATTCGGCATTTGTAGCATCACACTCTTGAAAAAGGCTCGTCATTTGGGAAAATTGTGTCCCATGATTAAAAGCTAAACCATAATTTATAAATCCAGTTATCAATGCAACTACGACCACTTCTAACACTTTATAGTTATCCTGAAACCATTTTTTTCTTAATTGATGAAATTTGGCATTCAATTTGATGAAATATGCACCAAATAGACCACCAAAAATACCAAGTAATGTAAAAGGGATTATCTCTATTCGAGTCCAGCCATTGCTATAGTTTACCTCAAATAGTATATCTTTGCCGGTTTTAAAAGGTGTAAATGACTGTAATGCAACCGCTGCCACCATAGCACACACAAAGCTATGCCACATTGTCGCTGGGGAGAGATAAGAGGATGCCTGTTCAATACTGAACAAAACCCCACCAATAGGAGCAGCAAATGCAACTGATATACCAGCAGCTGCTCCAGCTGAAAAGAATTCACGTTTTCTAGCTTCATTATTTTTAATAGGAGAGAAGAGTTTCATAACCAAATCAGTACAACAGCAAGCAACATGTACTAGAGGACCTTCTCTGCCTGCCCAAAGACCAGCTCCAACAACCAGGCACAACCCAACTGATTTGATAATTAACGTTTTCACAGTAAGTAAATGATGAAAAACAATCCCACTAAGTACTGTTTTAATTTCGGGAATTCCACTAAACACGGCATATGGAGCAAAATTGACAACTAGCAACGTCGAAATAAAACTGAATATCACCACAAATAACAAAGAAATAAAAAAAGCAAACACATAAGAGCCAGTTTTAGATGATATGTTGGCTGCTTCGCTCCAACTTATCCAATTATCGCAAGTTGTGCCTTCTGCCTCCCAACAACAGTATTCTTTACTTAGATAAAATGCCTCCTTACAGTATCCCGACTTGATATTATTGAGCCAATCTGAAGAAACATTAATACATGCGGCCACAAGTCCAGTTAATATTCCAACTAAGAATAGTACAATCCATGGTTGTAACGAGTCATAAAGAAGATTAAAACGACCCCTTATACCCATCGCTGATTCAAGCTGCCGTTTCCTCTCCCTTTCTTGGGTAGCTTCATGTATCCAGTCTATAGAAAAAAGTATTTGTTAATCATCTTGAACTTCTAATAATTCACACCAAAACAGACGTACCGATTGCTGTTAAATGGTCGTATTTCATATCGCTATGTAATAATATGGGTGTATCTTCATCGTAATTCCGATGATTGGACACAATAATGCTTCCGTCTTCATTCTCCAATGTCCTTGAGCCATCTTCATATCCCGATTGCATTTTGTTTCTTTAGTTTCCATATCGATAAATATTGGTATAAACCAAACTAGTTATATGGCCGGGTAACTCATCTATGGTTGCAATCGCTTTTAATACAGAACTTTCCCTTAATATCGGCCACTTGTTAGCTTATATATTCGCCAACATTTCAGTACATATTTACTCATGTTAAGTAATAATATTAGACAACATTACAATCTAAATATTAGACCACATATGAAACAACAAGTTAGTTAAGAATGCTAAATATCTCATTAAATTTAGGGTTATCTATGGAAAGGAGAGTTTAAATAATAAACTACATAAGGTTAGATAATATCTGATTGTCGAAACAAGTTGATTAAAAGAAACTAACTAGTGTTCTATGAAGTCTACTTATAGCTATAGAGGCGGTTACCCTTGTCTTGGTTACAATAACCCTCCAACTAGAATAACATGAATTGTAGAAGAATTGTTCTTTAGAAATACATTTATTAACCAAGTACTGCCGGTAAAAAATGATAATTACTGATTTATTTCTTGATTCTTCTTAATTGAAAGTTCAAGGTATTTTTCTTGCCCAACTTTTTCTGCTCCAATCAATATATCAATAGGCTCTTGTAGAAGATTAGCTCGCAAGTCAATTGTTACTTCCTCCATTTGTCGTAGTCCCTCGAAGGAATTTTCTTCAATACTTTCTTTTAATAAGGCTTGATTTGCTTCAATTATTTTCTTGGATAATTTCCCTTGGCGTTTCATATAACCAGCGAACAAAGTTGTTATTTTTTTTTCTACTTTATTTGCCTTTGAGACTTGTTTTGATAAGATATGAAGCAATTTATCATCATACTCTGATGTTGTTGAAGATGTGATTCCAGGTAATTGAAAAGGTATAAGGTTAGACGTTGTTAAATAATTCTTTGTAAATTGCTTTAATGATCCCATACTTTTAACTTCCATTTCAACTTCAGATAAAGCTTGTTTCTTTGAGTCATCATCTAAATCGGGAACTGTACCATTCACAGGTATTTTCTTTGTATGTCCTTCATATTTTATTTTATCAGATTTAACAAGTTTTTGCATTTCTGCATCAACCTGTCTTTGAGCTTTAACTATCATAACTTCATTTGGATTATTCGTATCAGGTTCTTCATATACAAATTTGAATGATGACGTTGTTGGTAAAGGCAAATTATTTTGAATTACTTGAGATCGTCTCAAAAGTGCTCTTTTCTCTTCTTCTTCCTTTTCTTTTTGAATCTTTCTCTGTTTTTCACCCTCATCTTCAACTTCTGTAGCATTATCATTTTCTTTTACTTCGTCTTCTTCAGGTAACAGAATTTCAAAATCATTTTTAGGCCGTGGTAGATTGAATAATTTTTGCCTTAATACTTTTCTCGGTGTTGCAGCTACATCAAGTCTATTTATCCCTAACTCGTCATTAACTGGAGTATAACTAGGAGTCCCTCTTAATGGTAGTACAGAAACAAGGGGATTGGGAGTTTGCATTACCGAAGTAGATGTGTTTGAGTTTTTATTATTTGTAGATGAGCTGGTGTCATTACCAGAATATGGGGTATTTTCTCCACCCAATAATGAAGATTGGATTTGTGTCATTGCTCTCAATTCCCTGGTAGCATTCAATATTTTATCGTCTTCACTAGCAACCATTGGTGTTCTTGTGCTTCCTATATTAATAGCCGAAGAATAATTAGCAATTAAATTAACTGAAGCGCCAGTACCAGACCTATCTTCTTCTACATTTTGCTTATTCAGATGGCCAAATTTAACAATATTATCGATTTCTGTTAATGAGACTTGAGGTGGTGGTAAATTTAATTTTCTTCTTTTTGAAATCTGATCAGTTTCTTTTAAATTTTGAAATTTAGCAGCGTTTTGTAGTGCTTTAGTTTCATCATTATTATTATCATTTTTATTAGAAAGATTTCTTTTCTTCTTTTCCTTTGTTGAATCTTTATTTGGTATTCCACGTTTATTTGTTTCATGATCAAATTTTTGTTTTGCTAATTTTGCTTCATCATCTTCATCAGTGGTATCATAAAATCCAGGTAATGGTTTCTTTTCGAACGGAATTCCTGCATTATAATCCATTACTTTTATTTTTGAATTATATTTCTTTCGTTTTTGAAATTTGATGTTTTCACCAGCTTGTTTTAATTGTCTTTGAGCTAATAATTTCGATAATCTTTTACTTTGTTCAAGAGTTCTTTCTCTATCTTTTCTTTTTGCCTTTTTACCTTGTGTATTTGCTAATCTTGCTCTTGCTTCACTTAACATTTCTTTTTCTTCATCATCCATATCGATTGAATCGGGTTTTGCAGGCCGCGTTTCTGGATTTGGATTAATATCACCAATTCTGAATCCACTAGTAGATCCTCCTCCAACTCCTGTTAATTTTAGAGCATCAAGTGAAGGATCTTTTTGTTCAGCATCATCCAATAGTGTTTGATACCTCTCTAAACATTGAGAAGCGGTCCGACCAACGAAAACAGCTATAGTTCTCCATTGTGTTGGCATGACTTTTGCCAGGTGTAGTAATTTTTCATCTTCTTCGCGTGACCATTCTATTTTTTTAATGGATGGATCCAACCATTCCTGCCATCTTGCTTTTGCTTGTTTTGCAGTTTTTCCATTCAATAGTGTTGAGACCCGCGACCATTGATTTAATCCATATTTGGAGACTGCCGCTATCAGACACTGATCTTCAGCATTTGACCAAACACCACCTTTTATATAAATCGGGGCCATTTTGATTTTTTTATACAGAAGTGAATAATAATATTTAAATGAATGTGGTGAAGTTTTGAGAGTAGCACAAATGCATAAACATCCATGTGCACTTGTGAGATGGTGGGCATATTTATTATTTAGCAAATCTAAAGCAAACATTTTGAATGAAACATTCAAATTGATACTTGAGAATCGCATGAGACCTTTTCTCCCAAAACATCAAAAACTGATTCTTCAGTGTTATCCTCCTGGGAGGGTTACGGAGAAAAAGCCCAATCCAAGCGAGTTGTCATATTTTTTATATTATGCCTCGACGAGACGTATTAAGCTAGATAAAGTGGGGGCCTTTTTGGAAAGAAAGGGATTACACGATATTAATCGAGGAAAGGCGGGAAATGTCGGGGTCACACTGGATATCTTTGATGCTCTTATGGTGAAATGCAAAGAAAACTTGAATGTCTTTGCCCATAATGTCGTTAATGTGTTAAAAGCAGTGACGAATTCCAAGGATTTAAGTTTATGTGAACACGGCGTAAAAGTGTTTGGTACTCTGTGTTTAGAACTGGATAGTGGACTTTTCAGTGGAGACAGGGACTTCGTTACAAGTTTCAATGAACTCGGTAATGACTACATTAATCTGGCAACAAATCCCACAGGAGCGAATGCTGCTCAGTGGACAATTATTGGATTAATAGCTGCTAGACATATTAGCGTGTCTACACAAATCTCCTCCACAGTAGCAAAAGAACTGGTACCCAAAATTATTAAACTTGTGCTATCTAATCTACCTAACAAATCGGGCGAAAAATTACTAAACTTGGTGTCCAGGATCAAACTACAACCTGAAAATAGACAATCTTTAGACGTTCCCAGTTCCCTCCATGCTACAAGAACCATCTCCAATATGGAAGAAATTACTGACGATAATGATACACCGAGTATACAACAGCAATTAGAAGTTGAAGCAATGCAGTCCTTAAATAAAATATTCACAACAAATAATACAACTCAAATAATTCAATCCACAGAAGTAGTGAAGTGGTACATTTTGAAATTTTCAAAGTCAGAGACCTGGTCACAAATCCTCATTGAAACTATAACAAAATGGGTCCCTGTACAACTTCGATTTGCTATTGTTACATCACTTGTATCATCTTCAAATGATGAAACAATCTTTGAGAATCAACTACGTATTGTGAAACTTACTACTGCTTTACTTTCTTCATCCGTTAATATGATAGGTCTATCTGTAATCGATATCCTGCGACAATTATTAAACAGACAGAAAACCATTTTAAATACTCCAATTGAAAATGAAGATTTAAAAAATGAATTACTGTTAGAGTTGAGTAATTGCATAAGCAGCTTAGCAATCCATATCTATTATTTTGATCAAATCAGTGATATGGTTTCAGATATATTGCTTCGATGTTACACTAATGAAGTTGATTTACCCAAAACTAATGCTGATGATACAACTAAAAACGTAATAAATGATGAAGTAAACGATCGTTTATTGGATCAATATATAATGGACGTTGAATTAATACTTCGAGTTTGTTCACAACAAAAAGCTGATGTTCAAAGAGCTAAAGTTCCTTTAGAACGTTGGGATATTTCATTCCCTTTATTTAATCATAAAAGTAGTTCGATTCGTTCATCATATTTCAGTTTATTTTTATTTTTTTTATCACATGAAGTTAAAAAATCTGAAACTGAATTAAATTATTCTAAATATGTTGGTATTAAATTTCAATCAATGAAAAAAAATTCATTATCTTCACTTTTTCATCAAATTTATTTATTATCTTTATCCCCTACTTCTTCAAATGATGAATTTAACATTGTTGATAAGTTAATTGAAAATTTAATTCTTCATTATGGATCAAATGCAATTGTTTGTGGAATCCCTTACTTTGATAAATTACAAAAAGTTGCAGAAGAAAATAAAGCTGCTTCTATAGGGTCAACAAAAACTTTAGCATTACCAACGACTAAAATTGTGTACAATGAAAAACAAATCATAGATATGTTTTCCATATCAACATTATTTTTCTTCCGTTCAGCAGTGTTTTTAAATTTACCTAATTTCATGATGATTATATTAGATCAAATTGAATATCAAAAAATTTGGGGTCCTGGTATCCCATTACCAACAAAAAATGGAACAGTAAGAACTAATCCAAACAAGACACTTAAACTAGAAAATCTTTCTAAAATTCATCCTTTCAAATCAGACTTAATAAAAGAGGAATTGGGTATTAGTTCAATTCCAAAAGAACTCTTGGCTAATTGTTTTGGAGATCCGGATGATCAAACTAATATTAATAATAATAATAATGAACTAAGTAGTGCTAAATCTTTTAATTTGCTTATTGATACTCAACGAAGACAAACAGTAACAACTGGAGCACCTGGAGTTGTAGACGCTTCATTTTATGGAATTTCATATTCCCCCTCCTTAGATACGTTCAGTACAGGGAAATCAGTTAAACAAAGACCATCATCGCCAAAAGTAATGGACCTTAAACATGTTATTTCTAGTACTCAAAGTACAAGTTCAATGAGATCCTCAGGAATGACTTCACCAATTCAACCTCAAACACAATATAGATTCCCTTCAAGACAGGTATCAAGTCCTAAGGGTACTAATGGGTTTGGGAAAGATCTTTTATCTCCCAAGGATGCTGCTGGAAACGATGGTGATTCACAATACTCAGATCCACTACGTGCTCTTCAAGATATTGGTGATATGCCAAGGCCGCCTTCCTTTGGGTCATTTGGATCACTTGGATCAATAGGTCCAGTAAGCTTCAGATCAGGAATGGATATGGATGTTAGTTCTTTATTATCATCTATTAAACTTGAAGAAGGAGAAAATAGAGGGAAGTTAGTCGTTTAATATTTTTATGAAAAAATTGATTTATTGTTTGTTTGATTGTCGTGTATGATTTATTATATATGGGCATATCTTTATATAGTTAATATATTTATAAATGAGAGATTGTCGATGTTTTGTTAGATATTACGCATAAAAGTTTAATATCCCTTCATTTGGTTTTCAATCTTGAAGACTTATTTAAACAAATTAAAGACTATATACTTTTCAACTTTGAAGTCCTGTTTTTGGAAGTATTCAACCCTATATTTCATTCTGTTTATTAAAAATGCTTAGTTAGAATAATTCTTATATAAACCCAATGGCAATTATTTTGCTAATATTTCATAGAAAACAAGTTCATTAGAATACTCGACAATATATTATAGCTATTCACAAATTGTCACATTTGCTCATAACTAATTTACTCCAGTGTATAAAATGTTTCCGTGGTGGTTACTTTCAACAACTGGTTCACAAGCTTCACAGAAGTCAACTATTGGTAAAATAATGAAATGAACTTAATGAAGCATATATGCATATAAGTAAATATTAGATACAATTCTATTATCGGTACCAAAATGAAAAATATTCGGTAAGCATGAGGGTGTGGGTGATTTTTCACTAATTAATGGGGCGGAGAACCGTTAGGCATGGCAGGCTTAAATTTGAAACAAGTTTGAGCCCTCCGGCTCCACTTGCTCTTTTGCTACCGAAGATTCGTAAAAATAATAAAGCATCTAGTCATTATTTATACAGCTGTACTTTGCGTTATTACCGACCATTTGCGAATTTAGTGTTCTTTTAACAGCTTTCAAGTTTTTGAAAGACTGGTTTAAGTTTTACCATATTTTGTTGGGCATCAAGGTGCCCGAATATTTAAACCAAGATGGCCGAACTTTAATGAGAACACTAGTTGAATATTATTGCGACATATAGTCGAATTATTAATTTGTGCGTTGGCAAATAGTTTCTCAAATACAGACACATATAGGTATATAACAGGTCGATAAATGGTCGATAATTACGCAAAGTACGGTATACTGTTGTTCAGCTTGTTACCAAATATTGAGAGCAAATACAGCCAATTTGATATGAAGACAAAACAATTAGGCCGAAATGCAGACAGAATAACTAATTACACTAATTTAAATACTAAAATTGGGCCTTGTAATATATTACTATGTAAAATCCTGGTCAAATATTTTGTCAGTTTGTGTATCATTTATCTTATAAATTTGGTCCAATTTGATGGATTTCCTTAACCTACCAACTCTTTCTTTGTATTTCAGACTAATCGTTTAATCTTCAAATCGAACCATAGTTAGTGACTTCACTGTATTTATACGTAGCATCGTTTTACCAGTAATCGGATTCTAAGAAAACCATCCTGTTATCGGAATTAATCTGAAAAACGGTTACAGTATTCCCACAAAACAACTTCGGCTTCTTTTTTTTTTGAATCTAATTTGGCCATAAGATATACTAATATTCCGCCATCTGGTAATTAGTTATCACCCATGCATTCGACTACTTGTTGTGATCCATTATTTGAATTCTCATGATCAAGTGCAATATCCTTTGATGAAAAATCTGGATTGTTAAAATCTTTTACTCTGTTTTAAAAATTGATCATATCATCCTTGATCGTGTATTCCTCACTGTGAATCAAGTGGGATTCTTTCTGGTTTTGCTATAGACTACGTAACTACTAACGTTAACTACTAACTATGGTTGTATCCAATTCATCCATATCTTTGTTCATCCAATTTTTGAGGGTATTTATCTTCTTTATCTGTAAGGAATCTGTCCGTTAAGATACTTAACATATTGTTCTTTATACCATAACAAAAAACCTGATTTATTGTTCTAACTTCAATACCAATCACATTTTTTATTGAAACTTAATTATAAAATATTTCTCCCTGTGGTTAAGAAGAATATAGCTATAATTTAAAAAAAACTATTTTTTATGCTCACCAATTGTAATATTCCGTACATTAATATTCATATTTGGACATCTTTAACCCATATTTAAATTTCGCAAACTTGCAATTGCTAATATTTGCTATTGACCAATATCAATAATATTATTCAATCAACTATAAATAAGTCGTTAACGTCTCATTACACATCTGCAATGATTCTGCATATATGTTTCATATTATTTCATACAGCTATAGTGAGCCCAACATCAAGAAATTTAAACGTTAATATGAAAGAACACTAACTTCAAACATTAATAATGGATTTAAAAACAGGAAGAGGCTTACAGACTAGCTCAAATTTAATTTTTTTATGTATCGCGAATGATAAAAGAAGAACCCCAAAAAAATGAATTTTGATTAATCAACGTTTTTATATATGGATAAGGGGAACATTTTATTTGGTCGATCTAGAGCTCATAATCACATACACATGTTTTCAAATTTTCTGTTATTTCAATATTAATTGTAATTGTATGTGTTTATTAGTTAATTTAGCTCCAGCCTCGGATTTCCCTCTTCCTTATTATATTTCCTTTTCGGAAAAGCTTAAAACGATCTTTATAAATCCATAATCACAGTACTCCCTGCTTTCTAATAAAAAATAATATATCCAGAAGCTTTAACTTTTATTCCCAAAATGGTTTAGCTCGTGGCAACGATAATAATTTTTTGGATGTCTCAATTGCAATACAGAATTTTAATATACAAAATTCGTAAGCACATAGACAATTAAGGTGTGCAATGCTACTATGCATATACTTACATACACGTTCGTGGAATAACGTTGCAGTTGACTGTACTGTATGTAAGCATTGTAAACCTATACTACCGAGAATTTAAGCTATTCTTCGGTTCCAAAGCAACCAACAACTAATTGAGTATATATCTGGTGATAGATTATGATTTTAAAATCATAAAAGGTAGTTAACGTAATCTATTTTCGCTTGGTAACTACTCAACTATAAGGATAATCGATATAACTTCCAATTGACTATAGCTAGTTAAAATACAATATAGGCATATATACGGGTTTATACGCAAACAATGCCAGACATAATCATGAATCATGATGCCCATGGTAATATATATATCTTGATTCTAAGCCTGCATTACCAATTGCCTTTAAAAACATGTATAATAAAATATCAATGATTTCATACAATATTAATGTTGTGATCATTAATTGGATCCGATATACATCATTTCATAGCTAGAGTGATAATATATAGGATAATAGGAATTCACCCGCAATTATCCTTAAGCTTGATATTAACCTAATTATAATGTTACCCCATGATGTGTGTGTTCACAACTGAGGTATAACCTTAATATTTATATTAAATATTATGGTTTAAATTTGGATTTATTCCAATAATAATGTTAATTGGTAAGTTGGTAACCCATAATTGATTGTATAATATAAAGCTATAATTATAATCATACATTACTTATATGTTTTCAAGTTATTATAATCAGCAAGAATATACTGGCGCGACTTTCAATTTCAATTTCAAACTGCCTGTAATTATAGATCTAAATGTGTTTTACCCTGCAGCGCATATTATCAGCGCTACTACCAGATATAGAAAATCTTCACAGCACAATTGTTATTACGAATCCTATTCTAGTTATAATCAACTAGTCTATAAATATATCTTTATGATTTCCAGGTACATCTGCAGCTTCAATCCCCAATTCGACTTCACAAACAATTGGCAATTGTAATATGACACATATGTGTATTAATTATATTTAAATTTGAAATCAATATTATGTAAATCTGTAAGCATTTCAAACCTTATCATACCATACCATAAAAAGTTTTTTAGATTCTGTTTCCATAAAAGTTGAAGGCTTTTAATAATGAAAAGAGAATTTTCGTAATTAAAGCAACTAGGATTTATACTATACCCATATACGCATGGCATATGTAGGAGATCTATGAACCGCCACTGATATCATACCAAAATGGCACCTTTTCGTAGTTAAAGAAAGGTCTGAGACCAACACTAGGACGATAACCGCCGACTTATATACAAATTTAAGTGTTACACACGTTGATCATCATCTAATGCTAAATCAAGTGGACAACACTGTACAATTAAATAATTACATATTGCCATTTCATAATCTAGATGGTCAAAATCACCTCAATATCAATTGATATATAAACCATTGATTCCCACTACTTCAAATTTAAACTTTAACCTCATTTTACAGTTACTTACAATTATTACTCAAAGAATATAATCAATTTTGAAAAATGGGTCATAAATATAATAAAGTTCCACGTGAACTAAGCTCCAAAAGAAATGAAATCATCAGACCGTTAACCTACCTTGAATGGTACTACGGATTGATGAGCTATAGGGGTCTTATTGGTTCGGTTACAGTGACTGCCAGATATGCGAAGCCTATGACTAAACCGGAAGTTATTCGTGCTGTAAAGAGTGTCATAATTAAAAATCCATGGTTGTTGGCAAATGTTTTCACTGACAATATAAGAGGGGAACCAACCGATTGTGTGTGGAAATATGCCGAGAAGATTGACCTAAATGATGTTGTTCAATTCATTAATGTAAAAAATGGGCAAGAGGAAGACCCAAAGAGTCCCTTAAGTTCTAAACTTGTCACAGATATGCTACATCGTTCTTTTCTATGGTCAGATATGAATAAAACCGATAAAGTATTATGGAAAATAATTGTTTTGAATGATGTTGAGCTTTGTTTAGTATATGATCATGGCTTGTTAGATGGTAAATCAGGACAATCTTTTCAGATGAGTATTTTTGAAACACTTCGAGAGTTTGAGAATATTCCTTTAGAGGATAATATGGTGACAACAGTTGGTCAATCAGATTTACCGGAGGATGTTCCACATATCAACGATCCAGATTGCATGCTTCATTATAAGGGTGCACTTTCTTACTTGCTATTTGCTGCTCTTTTGCCAATGATTCCAAACATGTTTAGGCCTAGAAGGTTGAGATATAAACCAGCACCTCCACCAATTCCGAAATCAGAACAGGCAAAAGGAATTCCCGAGCAAATTGAATTTGAAAAGGCAAAAGTTGAATTACTTCATCTTACTACCGAGGAAACTCAAAATATAATAAAAGCCTGTAAGCAACACAACTCTACAGTAACAGCATTTGTTAATATCGCTGGAATTGATGTTATCAGTCGTGTAACTGGTATTAATAAAATTAGACATCAAACCCCCATTGATGCTAGAAAATGTATTTCTCCTTCAAATCCAACTTTGAGGGGTACGGATAAAAAAAGAGTTCTAGGCTTTTTTACCTCGATATTTGACTCTTACTATGATAGAAAGTCTAAGCGTACTTTTTGGCAAAAAGTTATTGAACATACAAATGAGATCAAAAGCAAAACTACAGATGATTTTATCTATACCAGTACATTACCCTGTTTGGTCAAATCACCTCTCTTTCCAGGTACTTATAAGTTTTTAGACCAGGTTGCCACCCAGAAGAGAGATTATACAATGTGGTTATCTAATCTTGGTTACGTGAAATTGGATTATAAAGAAGAATCTAAATTCAATGTTGAGCGTATGAACTTTATGTTTGCTGGCGCTTTTAATGCAGTTATTGTTGACTGTATCACAACAAATAATAATGGATCACCAGTTATGTCCCTATATTTCCATGATGGGCCTAACTCTTTGAAAAATCGTTCAGATCTAACAAAAATTAAGGAACTAGTTAAGGAAATGATCACAGATCCTGAAGTTTTGATGCTAGATTCATCTGAAAGTATCTCAAAAAAATCTGCTACTTCTACTCAACAAGAAATATTGTCTAAGGCCTCATCATGAAAAATATAACTACAAAGGTACTGCAAATGCAGTTGAATGTTTGTAAACTTTGCTTTTATGGTCATGGCTAGTAGAGATACATTTTTCTTTCCATATATTATTTCGGGCGTTCAATATTTTATTTCAAGATCTAGTTGATTTTATTTTCTTCTACGTTAACGTTTAATTATTATTTCAATTTTTATGATGTTATTTTTGGAAATGCTACCTATAATGAACACTTCATATTATGTTTTTTAATCTTTTTAACTTTTTAATTGACACTTATACTAATGTTATAGTTTTTTAATCCATAATCATAATTAACTTATTCGAATTCGTATTCCACCCAAACCTAAACTATACCGGCTATTGCTGAATATAAAGATAAATAAATCGTATGACTTAAGCTTATAATAAATTATATTATTATAGCTCTATTGAGTCTGCCCTACAACTATTATAATTATAACTTATAGCTAGACTTTTACAAACTCGCACTCGTGCTGTGCTAAGTTTAATAAATTCATGGTAAAGTTTATAGCTATCTCTGTTTTTAATCTATTTAGCAAATTAGTACCATGAATATATAATATATACATGTATATGTACCGTTTTGTAAGGATATAATTAAAATTATAAATATAAAAGTAAACACTAGCAATATAAATTATATAATAGACCCGTGATATAGACATATTGAATAAAATATTAATTCATAGAATAAGATCAATAAATTTAAATCGGCTAGCCACTACATCTGATTAGAGATTTATGTTGTAGCGTTAATTGTACATATACAAAACCGCAATCGCAATTGATTCATAAAAATATATAATGGCTATAGGCGTAGTTTAGAGTCGACGTCGATACCATTTTTACAATTGCTCATACCTACAGCTGCTGTGATATAGGGCCTATAGATATAGGCCTAGCTATAAGTTCAGTGAGTTGATATTATACTCCAACTTATACTTACGCATACATGTTATATCCTATTACATAAGATAGAATTGCATCTGTGTCTTTTTCCATTGATTTCTATTGTTGAATTAGAATATATTACTAAATTAGTCTTTAGAGATAGTACTTGATGCATATATGGGGCTAGAATTGCAATTGCAAATTATAATCGCTATAACTATATCATATCTCTAACTAGGATATTGTTGCAATTGGGATATCAGGAGATAGATTAATATTCTTATTATATACAACTTGTATCTTTTCAGTTCAAAGACCAGTTATATATAATAAGAATATTAATTCTCATATGCGTGCATATAATTGAGAAAATATTTATTATTCATAGATATGGTATATTCAAATAAGCTCAACTTTTAATCGTAAATCTCTTTTGGTTTGTTAGTGTATAATTGAACACTTTAAATTTTATAAAAAACCGGCAAATTACCTTCTGCAAACCACCCAAAATATTAATGCTTAATTATTCAAAAAGATCAAGAGAAAATGTTTCAGAAAGCCTAATTTTTTATTCTAGTAGAATCAATGTATATTATTACTACATATACGTGTATGTATTAATTGGATCACAAATATTTAATGTAAGTAGTCATTCGATGAATATAATATATAAATTAATATTAATATTAACATTTAAATTTCAACAACATTAATCCTTGAGCTCATCATTATAATTAAAGATAAATTAAGAACTTGTTTATGAATGAATATATGACAATTGCAATATTAATATTAATATTAATTAACTTTTTTTTTTTTTGCTATGATAAGATATAATAAGATATCGATTTAGAGCTTATCACCCAATTTTTTTAGCCAGAAAGATTGTATCTAGATCTACCACTCTTTTTTTTTCAACTTTGATTTGGATTTTGATATCCAGCTGATTCAAGCTTAAGTTAAGCTTATCTATAAGAATTATTAGTTATAATTATCATAAAATTAGACCCAATTAAAATTATATAAGAACGGATTACAGTACATTTTTATAATTTTATACTAATGAAGTTATATTAATTGCATGTTTAACAATTATAAGGCCTTATAATGGATTCATATGCAAGGTCAACTAATAGATCTTGACCATACGTGTATGCAAGAAGATTAAAATCTAATATAAAGAGGTATGTATTCTAGATCTAACTGTATAGAAGATTAAATTGAAAATTTGTATCGTTGCAGTTACAATTACAGTATCTAATATTGTAATTACTTGAGATTAAAAAGAGTTGTTAGTAGTATGTCACAACCTGAGTGATTTCATAGTTATGATTTATTAGAGTCAAATTATCAATTGTCGCTAGCTCTAATTTTTATTAAACATGAATAATCACCATAAATATATTTATTAAATTGTTCTAGATTTGTAGATACCTGTTCACCGTTAAATATCTACCAATTAGCGAAGGATTCAAGCTACTGGTATTAAAATCTTTATTAGATATATATCAGTAGCAATTGTTTATATCTTCTTTCAATTTATAATATTATATTTCTTATTACTCCTGTGATATCAAACCCCATTCACTGATTATACCTAGGGCTACTCATAACTTTTTGATGAATGATGTGGTCCATTAAATTTGTTTAGTTTTCATCGTGGGTATACCCACTGCCTATCTGGATATTTGTTTTTTTATTTTTTCCCTAAAATCTTCAATTAAAACTTTTGGCTTTAACTATTTATGAAAGAAAATCACTCATATCGTGAATATCCTATAACTTATACATCTTAATATGGAACTCTGAAAGCTTCTATTCTTTTTTCTTCTTTCTGACAAGATTTTATTGGTTTCTCTTTTACCTAAACTACCAATGGTTTTCTTTTTCTTTTTTCTTTTCCATATCTGGTCTCCTCTGAGTTCTTCTTGTACTCTGCTTCATATTTATTCAATTCTAAGTAGCATTCATGTTCTCATTTATTCGGTTTTAACTCTTAATATGATTTTTAATGCACCTTTTAATTGTTTATGCATTTTTTAAACCCAGTGGATGACGCAGAAGCATTCAACAATTTCACTTGTAAGTTAACCGCTCAGACAGCCCATCTAACACTTTTTTTTTTTTTTAACTTTTCATATATTTTCCAATTAAATTGTATAACTAGAAACTATGTAAATTCTGAGGAAATCTCTACTATATATAGTGAAATAAAAACCTCTCTTTCTATTCTTCTTATTTTTGTGTATTCTTGACACTCTTCTTTCTTCCCATCTTATGTACCTAGACCACCTTTAAAGTAAATTTTTTTTTTTTAGATATATTTTACTTTTTCAAGTTTTTTTAGATATTAGAATCCCCAAATCAATCTCATTTAATATTTGTGGTGGTGTCCCTGCAAATCTAATATTTTTCCTTAGCCCTAGTGCCTTTTTGATAAAAGTCCCATTTTTTTCTATATGGTTATCTTTTGGATTTATGATCAATAATTTGATCCCAATTCTATCGCTTCCTAACATCAACTTCTTTAGTATTCTTATGGTTGAGCAATCTTCAAATAGATGTAAGATGTCGTCTTTACCTTGTTGGCATAAACTACAAATATCAGATTTTTGCCACCATTGTTTTGCTTTTTTGTTAGGATGTAGCATATGAGTAACGTATCCCAAGCTGAGCAAATGTATCCATTGTGTCTCCTCAGGGTGTTCCTTATATGTTTCTTTGATAAATCCCCACCATTTCTTCCAATTTTCATTTTTTAGTTCCGGAATTAACTGCATCCATTTGTTTGGTTGCAATATAATTTTGTTTTTATTATACCACTTTTGGCTTATTGATTTAATTGAGTATTTGGATATGTTTTCTTCTTCCATGTCTTTTATTCTTTTTTCGATATCTTCTCCTGCTGGGTTTTCTACCAGTTTTTGTAACGCTTCATTTGTCAGTTCTGGTAACGTTTCAGTAGTTGGTATATTTCTTAGTTTTGTGTTATTTATTATTACTCTCCACGCTTTCAAGTATGTAATTAATCTCCCTTTAAACTTATTGTTCGGATTTACTGGAATAACTGAGTGTAAACTTAGGTTGGTATTATTTAATAAATCACCTATCAAAATATTATACTAGTGAAAGTTCAACTCTGTATGATTATTTCCACTCACTGATTTTTTAAATGCTGTTGCTATATTTTCCAAGAATTCCCTCATTAACTTTGCATAGGTCTTTGTCAATGCACTCAACATCCACACTTTCGTATTCATTCGATGGTGTGGATATTACTATGAGAAAATCAAACTTCACAAATTTCTCCTGGTGGCCCAGTTGGCTAAGGCGCGAGACTGTAATGGAAAAGTTTATCTTGAGATCGGGTGTTCGATTCACCCCCAGGAGATTTTTTTCATTTTCATCATTTTTTGGTCACTTGGAAAGGGGGGTAAAAAAGAAATTTAAGAATTTCTATGATCCTCTGATATATTCCTGGTTGAAAAACATCAAGGATAGGCCTTCACGGACTTGAGGGTGGTAACTAGCTACCCAATCATTGATTGCTGATTCTATATATCGTTGTGTCTGACATTTTAGCCTCAGCACTTCACAGTAAACATGGTCCGAATTGTTGAAAGGGTTATTCTTCTGTTTAGTTTGTTGCTGTACAAAGTCCACATATATTGTTTTTTGACGGCTTCTGCAGTTAAAGACTCTTCTAGCCTTGGGGAAATCGAAAAAGACTTCCAGAATGTAGCAGGATACACGTTTAGACTTGATGGGATATTTACAGCTTTACAGCAAAAAAAAAAAAAAAGTCAAGATAGAATGAACAACGAAATGAACAAACAGATCTCTCCTGATGTACCTGAATTTTTGGAGGTTGAGTTGACAAAAGTGGGTTGATAAGTAGTGTAGAAAAGT